>CM059206.1:3365000-3665000 GCA_030347435.1 Clarias fuscus | reverse complement strand
ATCAGCCGCAGCTTCAAGAACCGAGAGGTGGAACGGAACACTGAACAGATGCCGTCATATGAAAGAGGAAGACACCAAACACACCATCATAGCTACGAGGGTTTTGGAAAATTTAAAAGCAGGGCTGAACGATGAGTAAGGGGTAAAACATGACTGCATGTTCTCTTATAGGAGTGTTTAAATGATAAAAGTTCTGGTCTGACTGAAGCAATGTGACAGTGATTACGATATTCTATACCTCTATTCTACGCATTTTATCCATTATTACTTACGTTTAATGCTGTAAACCATCAGCTGAACATGTTCATTTCTTTTCTCACCTTTTGTTACCTTATAGCAGCTATAAACTGTCACTAGCATCAATGTTAGTGAAACAAACATGTTTTTTTTTTTTTAAACCTGTCATGAAAATGACATAAAACTGAAAGTTATGTAAAAGTATATATAAAAATTATATAAAACTGTAAGTTACAGCTTGACCTCTGACTGTCTCAAAGTGCTGATACTGGGTCTATACAGGCTCCTTCCATAAAGTTTATAGTAAGCAAATGTCCTATAATTTATTCGTTCTCATAGAAAAAGATTAGAAAAGTATTAAGAGGATTGTAATAATTAAAATAACTTGCGATTTTATACACAGTTGAAAAATGACATATTGCAAAATATGAAAAAATGAGGGGAATCAGGACTTTTGGACAGTACTGTATGTATGTATTTGTTATTAGAGAAAAATAATTTACACCTTATGAACAATCGAAAAAAAAAAACAGAATTCAGAATTCAGCACCAAAACAGATTATGTGAAATAATGATCACTGAAATTATTTTTACGTCAATGTTACCCTTTAAAGTTTTCAAACAGGTGAAAACTCTTTAACCAAAGTGACCAAATCAATTAATTATTTATTTTATTTGAATCATTAGCATTCGATTTCAAATTAGTAAAACGTTTAGAAATGAACAAAATAGTTTTCAAATTTGCCACTTAGTATTTCTTTTTATTTTTTTTATTTTTTGTATTGTGGTATAAAAACATAGACAATACCGGGAATTTAAGTCTATTGTGAGTATAAATTTAACACAAAACTGATGGTAAATTGTTATATCTCCGAGTATAGCATTGTCATGTGATTATATTACTGTATGTGTCATATAAGGTAATGGACACTTATAGACATTACTCATCTGTTCACTCATGCACAGTTGGACATACCCCGGACACTATGGACACTATGCTGGACATTTCCACATTTCCATTTATTCCCATCTTTATTTCCATTTAAAATTCTGACTACATTTGTACAGATAAGTTTTTATATTTTATTTTTTTTCTCATTTATTTTTGAAGATTTTTGTATTGTATTTCTATAGCAAACTTACTCTTATTTCTATTTTTATTCCACTATTTATTTTTTATTTCTTGTAATTTTTTTTTTTTTTTTTTTTTTTATGGTCATGGGCGATCGTATAAGCATTTCCATGCATTTCGTACTGTGTATGACTGTGTATGTGACAAATAAAATTTGAATTTGAATTTTTGAATTTGAATTTATTTAAAAACCAGAGCTGTAAAAATGAATGATAATTTATTTTATGGTCTCATTTGTCATGTTGAGCTCATAATTTTCCATCAATCATGGAGAAATAATGTCCAAAGAAATTTTCCATCCAGTTAAAGGTAATTCTCTTCCTTGCCATTTCCGCTCTGAGTGTAATTCAAGGGTTAACTTTGCATTGTGAGAGCTTGTTTTAAGTCTATACAATTCGAGCACGTAGCGTGATAATGTAACTTTTGTTTTTTTGTTGTTTTTTAAAAAAAAAAAAAAAAAAAAAAAGGTTTGTTGACATGATTTGGAAATATCCTGGGTCTAAATCCAGACTTTTCAGGAAGAGAGGAAATTCTTTCCGACAACAAAAACGGGAACAATATACCTGGCCAAGCTGAAAACGATGCCCCTGCTGACTTTTACATTACAACCAATGTAGCAAGAAGCTAATGCCCGAATAGGCTTAGCTAGTAACAAAAGTATCCAACCTCTGGGAGAGCCAGACATTGGTTTGGGTTCTATTAGTGAGCTCGGTCGTGCAGTCTCTCCACTTTTCCGGCACACAGCTCAGGAGGACTAGATTAGGCTCCTGGAGGGCAGCCATCCTCCCCATGCCACGCTCCCCTAGTGCTTTTCAATAAAGGCTACCCTATGGGGCATGAGGTCCTGTGTCCACAGCCCTGCAGCTAAGCTCGAAGCCAACGAGTATCTGAATCGCAAACCCTTCAATTAGAGCGTGAGCCCGGAGCCCAGATCACCACAACGTCCACAGAAAGCACCAGCAATGCAGAGAGTTTTAACATCTATTCAGGAACATTCTTCTTTTTTCTTTTTTTCTTCTTTTTTTTTTATAATACCAATGTGAATTTTTATTTTAGTCCAAAGTCTTTAATGAAGTCTGCATTATGATTACAGTTATATTTTTTTGGAATTGAATTGAATCTAATTATTTTAGTCTGGTTTCAGTTTACTAATCATATGTTTTAACAAATCACTAAAAGAACAATGATTCAGCTAAACAAACGCTGTGCTCAACATATTGTGAATCGCATTTTCCCATTAGAAATCATGTAAACGTAGATAAACTGTTCCAGGCAGAAATGCCAAAAATATTACAAGTATTACTCATTTCCAATACTATAATCAAAACATCTAGAAAAGTCATGTAAAGAATATGAAAAGCCATATTAAATAAATAGAAATTAAACCTCACTTGACCTTCATTTATCATTGCTCTTGGCACCGGCTGCTTTAGAAACCAAACTGAAAGCGGCTTTCTTTTCTTCTTGATAACGTTCTTGGGACCCGTGTTGCTAGGTCTTCACTATATCTAGCACAAAATTGCGGACGTACAGTATGTGCGACTCACTGCTCGGTTCAGTTCGGTTACCCGTATGCCGAAAATATTTCATATGCCGAGACAAATTTCTTGCAAAGTTTTAAGGCTTAAGGCGAAAATTCTTAAGGCGCTATTCCGTAGAGAATCTGCTGTATTACTTTTTGCCTAGACCGGAAAAAGAAGATTTTCAAGAAGAAGAAAACTTTTAGCTGAGGAAAGAGTCATAGATAAGAGTTTGAAACACTTTTGCAGTTCTACATGTCCTGGTCTAAGTTTCCCAAAAGATCATTTGTTAATGTTAAGAGTAAGCATGACCTTAAACTCTTTGATTCTATCCCTCCTAGCTAAGATGATCTCAGTGTTATGATGCTGAAACTTGTCATATTTGATTAATTTTTTTTTTTTTTTTTTTTAAGAATTTTTACTCACAAGGGTGAAATGTGTGACATGAGTTAGCGTCGGATTAAATGTAAACACTTGTTAAGAGCTGGACTGAATGAGAGATTATGTGGCATTATTCTTTTCTAATACCCATTATAGCAAAACATGAACAGGGCAGGGCTCTCATATGATTCATCACATCCTGTACACTAATTTGTTTTGTTTTTGATGGCTTTTAGTTCACTAATTATTTCCATATGCTTGTTTTCTTGCTTTTACATCTAATATATAAAGCCTATGAATATATGGACATAGCCTGCTCTGGCCCCTGATCCGTGATGAAAAGCTTCGGCCCTGGCTTATGAGTGATCGTCTAAAGCAAATCGATTGGCTCGCTGGTCACAGATAAGTTAGCGGTAGTTTCAGCAGGCAGCAGAAATGACCTGATCTCCATCAATCTCTGTCCTCTCAATCCTTCATGACACACATGCTGCCGGATTCCTGCATCTGACTCTCCTCACGCAACAAAGACGACAGATGCTATCATCAGCACTCTTCATGAAAGAGGCCACTCAACCCAGAGCTGAAGCTTTTTAATCTTCACTTAACACTGAGAACATCTGACGGAAATGTGGACCGACTTCTGACGAACACCGGCTTAAAGATGCCAAAGGTCAAAGGTGTTCAAATGCATGTCATGATCCATACATACCACTGCTGTGTGGTGTTCACTCAACGTTCATCAAGTTTGACCTGACCAGTAATATTGACGTGAACTGAATTGCAATATGATGTTCATGAAGCTGCATAACATCTACATAAGCATCTCAGTACTAATGACATGAACATTTACACTTCTTTATTTGCAAAAATCACTTTTTTACTTTAAGATGACATAATGATGTTATTACTGCCTTATGTATGTCACTGTCATATTTCCAAAAGATTACAAAACATGGCTTGCTGGTTGTAACATAATTATGAAAGTTGATGTGAAAAGCACGCCATGATTTCCTTCATAGAGTTGACACATACATAAACCTCTTATGGCACCTGTCATAACCCAAGTCATAGCTTAGTACAATAAATGTCAGATGACATAAAGTCTACTTTTTCCACCCAAATTACAGCACAGATTTCTACTTGTTGTGAATTATTACATATGAATTAGAAAGTCATGACATTGAGTTATATGATGGTTAAATGAATCCTAGCATGGCCAGCGAGTTTAATTAAAAAGACAAGATGTTCATAAGAGTCAATAATGCCAAAAGCCTCTCATGAATTCTAACATAAAACTACATGCAAGGTATCGAGGCATGAGTTTTACTGGTGAAATCACGATGCTTTACTTGATTTAAGAATGTTGTTCATAAAGCTACATAACATATGCATAAGCCACTTATAACTCCTGACATAGCCCTGTTATAAACATTTATAACCTTAAAAAAAAAAAAAACATGCTTTCCTAAGTAAATCCAATGATGGGTAATAATATTAATTCTTTTTTAAATAAGAAAAACATTGTAACATTGTTTCAATGAACATATCATATTTACAGTATTAGGAACTATTAACCGACTCATATAATGTGTTTATAAGACATTAGTATTACTGTGGTAGATATTTACAAGCACGCATGTTGCTTTCAACACACATTCTTTTCTGATTCATATAACTACGCACTGTTGAATGTAGTGCTAGTAAGACATTATATCATGTATTACGAGATGATATACAGTACGTCATGAGATGACATAAGGTGCTATAAGCACTATTTTATCAACAATGCTACAGGTTCAAACTTTAATGCTTTTCCATAAATAACTATAACAGTGTGTACAATGCTAAATAAATGTATTATGAATTTATTGTAAGTCATTATGCATACATGTTGCCCTAGAAAGAAAATAGAAAGTGTTACCAAAGAGATTTAGAGGCGTTTGTCTAGTGTAATGGAGGTCTTATGCAGCCTTATGAAGACTATTTAAGGAGATTTGTGGAAGATGAAACATGAACAATGGCAGGTAAAAGGCTGCAGACCAGCGTTTTTATGCTCATGCTTTATTTTCTGTTGAAACCAGGTGGAAGGTGATTGTGACACAACGCAGGGAGTCCGTGGTTGGGGAAGGGCACCTGCATCCATCCATCCATCCATCCATCCATCCCTACCCACATACACTCACACACACACACACACACACACCTTAAGCACAGGACACAGGGGGTTGAGCGGCATGCTGCTGGGGTCCTGCAGGGCTATTCACAATTAGATTTAATTGTTGTAATTACGCTGCCAGCATGCGGCTACAAACAGCACAACTGACAGATTAGAAAAGGTTTAAACAACTCGCAGATGGACGGCTCTAAAACGGGGAGGAGAAAATTGTCCAAAGCAATATTTTAGGGACATTTAGCTATTTTTTACATTTTCAAAGCATTTCCTTTTCTGTGCTGTTGTATCCATTTTTTTTTTTTTTTTTGCCCTCGTGTACCTACGTCCCTTTGATTCTTTCCATGTTTTCTCTTTGTTTATTGTTTACTGTGTAAACATCCTTATGATCTCAGTAGAGAAAAGTGATTTTTGATGCTGAGCCTTGATGCTAAGTTTATCACAAACTATTTTGTACTACAGTCTTCACAGCTGGACCTTTATTTGATGTTCTTGTCACATTTGTTGATTTTTTTATTATTTCATGAAAATATCAAAGAAAACCTGCCTTTTAAATGTTAATACAATCTATGTAATAACTTATACAGTTCTTATGTAGCCACTTATATCACAATGATTTACAGCACGCTATCATGTAGGTATGTGTACGAATGCCTATGTTTTAATGTAATGATATGTATATTAATTGGGATACATAGCACCTATACGTACAGTACATATAAGCAGGTTTAGAACTAAGAGTTCATAATGCTACGTTAGCCAGTATGAACAGACATAGTAATTACTTTGCTATGTTCCAAGTACTTCCAAAGTCAGATGTAGCGTTGTTGTCGTCAATGTCAAATGTTCAGACTGACTGTATGAAAGATGTGATAATAGTATCTTCATAATGGATAATGAATGCATCATAACATATTCGTTAACATTGTATAATGCATTCTAACATACTCGTGAGCTATTATACATGTGGCCTTCAGTAAGAGGGTTGACAAAGAGTTTGTTGAATTTTTATGTAGCTTTATGTCAGGTGTCATAAAGGTCCTATGAATGGAACACTTTTTTTTTTTTTTTAAGTTTTATTATTTTCATTTTTTTTATTGTGCACATGAATAAGATTAGTGTAGAAATTAAAGATATACATTTTTTAATATACTCATTTGATATAATTTTTTTTAAGGCTGTGCTAGTCATGAAAAAAATTTGAAGTTACAATTTTATATTTTCCAGTACGTGATATTAGTCAAGGAAATTTTTTGCCTTGTCACAAGCAGATGTATTAAGCAACAAGTCCACATCACAATGCATCACTGAAACAGCAGATGTGTTCAAACTGAAAAGGTCTTGATCTTCTTTGGCCTTTCCAGAAAGGAATCCCATTCTTGGAAATAAAACCGCAAAGTCCACCGTGAGCGTGAAAAAAGCACAAACAAAAACAGTAACGTAACCTTTTTTCTCTCCACCGCTATCACAGATCTCCTTGGTCGTGCCTGGCGCTCATTAGAGATTAGAGATCTTGGTGGAGTGGTCAGCGTGGCAAATCTGCTGTCCTCCATCATCTTGAAAGCTATGTCCAATCGTTTTCATCCTCAGCAGCAGGTAGCCCACTCACCTCGGACGCCGCGTCGCGATTGGTCCGAGCTCTCCGACCAGGCCATGGGTCACCGGCCTGGCCGCGCAGAGGCCACGCTCCTGACTGCTGTGCTCCGGAGAGGCTGAGAGAGTGATTAATGAGTGGTCAAGGCAGAGGCAGCGCTGTAGCTAGCACCGCACACCCGCTGGGCATGAGACCGGAAAACAGCAAGGTCTTTGTCTGCTGACGTTCGCCCTAGAAGTTCTGTGTGACTTGTTCCTGTCGAAATGTAGCCATACACTCCACTCCACACACTCCACTCCATACACTCTACTGCCGCAAATTTTGGGAAGCACACAGTACATTTAGCATGATTTGATGGGGCGGCGTTTCATGTGTACCCAGTCTGAAGGTGATGATTTCGCTAGAGCAGCACGTGACATGTTTTATTCTTCTTAATCCGCAGAAACCCATTAATGATCAATAGATTTGTTAAAGGAGAACGTTTTACCTGTTTATGGCTGCTAAATATGATGTCCAGAGTGTTACAGCACGCATCTCAGTATTAATTACAGTAGATTCCGCTTAAACGCTGCGTTAGAGTTCAAACCCTTGTCTTTGCGGCCGTGCGTTAAATCATTTACTTTGAATTTATAAAGCTACAATTTCATCGCGTGGTATAGAAACCTACTCCAAAGATAAGAATGCACCTCATCCAATGTCATTAAGCATAATTTATCTAAAGCCAGCTAAACCGATGGTGTTAGTGCAGCATTAGAGCAGGTAGTAGTGTAGAATTAGCGCACAGAAAACTCTGATTGCCCTCGAGGCTGGAGGATATTAACAACAGATGTTTTTTTTGTTTTTTTTTTACTCATTGTTCATGTTAAGACACTTTTGCTCGTACCAGCAAAGTATTTTCAATGTTCGTCTTACATGAACATTTGTGATTATTTATTTATTTATTCTGCGCCACTTTCGAATGATGAAATCCTGTTTGTATGTTTGCGGCAAACCTCTTGACAACATGCCGTGAATAAAATTACCATAGCGATCATGAATCTCTAAATACTGCAAACTTTCGGAGCCCCGTGCAGCTGCTTGGGTGTGTGGGTGGACCGTTTGTCTCCGGTGGAGCTCGGAAACAGGGCCGAGAAAGCTCAGCGCCCTTTCAGCTAATTGGCCGTGGGATGGCCTTAAAAATGATTGACAGTTGTGTGATATACTGCCTGCATTGTGTCATTTGGGCCATTGTGTGCCGTGGTAAATAATCCCCTTTGCCCCTCCGAGTATGGAGGCGCATCCTGCCTGGGGAGCAGCATGGTTCCTCGGGTGACAGAGATGCTCAGCGGGGGAATCGGGGTCTTCGGTGGCATCCCGCTGCTGGAAATTAGCCGTCGCCTGGCCTCTTTCTCTGCCGCTGTCAAGCATCGGCCTCCGAAGAGAGATTTGTTGGTATGATAACTTGATTAGGCTTCATGTCTGAAGAGCACTGAGACAGAGGACCAGCAGCGCACAGACAGGCACGGGTCCTGCTCCTTAACCTCGACCCAGGAGAGGAACCATTTGTAAAATATGCACCACTCTGTGTTGTGCAATTATAGGAAAATGATCATGTTGATTAGTTATCTGTGAAAGAACATCCAAGGACACAATTTACCAAGACTAAGTAGTTTTATTTATTTATTCCATCCATCCGTCCATCTAGGAACCTCTGTAGTTCTAATAGGTCTAGGGACCATCATCAATACCATTGTATTTTTTCCCGTTTTTACGACTGCGGTGGGACCGTCAGTCAACATTCACGCGCGCATTCACACGCTCCGGGTAATTTTGGAACACCAGTCAGCCTAATGTGAAACTGGAGTACGCAGGGGAAACCCATCAAGCACGGGGAGAGCATGAACACTGACCGCGGATATCAAACCCGGACCCTGGAGGCCACGGCGCTAACGCCAGTTTCGTTCATTATGCAACCACATGTTTTACTTTTCACACACTTACATTTACATTTCATATTTCTGTCCATATATATTCATCATCCTATTGTCACTTCCCAGACAAGTTGGCGTAACACCTTCTGCTCACAGGATTTCTTAACTGTCAGGAACGTGGAATTATTTTCAGATAGCTTTTGCACGATTTTATTCATCACATTTAATTTTTCTTACACATATATACACTTCCATAAGTCTTCTTTTCATTTTCTTTTCATTTCTGTGAAGCTGCTTTGAGACAATGACCATTGTTAAAAGCGCTATAGAAATAAAATTGAATTGAATTGAATTGAATTGAATGACTTTGGACCATATTGAATTATGTTGCTAACAGATATACCTCGGGTCGCTGGCACTTTTTGTCTATCTATTAGTATTTTTTATTTAGTCATCGCTCTTTAATTCCCACTCTTCATTAGGACACAAGGCTACAGACACTAACCAGGGAGGGCAAAGGCTATCACATGTCTCCACTGGTAACCGTGTCACCAGCCAATCATATCTTTTTTTGAACTGCTTGCTTACTTGCCTGCCGCAGGAAGCAGACATAACGCAGCTCGGAGGACAGCGCTATACGGCCCGGCCGCACAGACGCCCCTGATTCAAAATTGTGATCTCTGGATGATCATCACCACTGCGCCAACAGTCTCGGGTTGTGGCTTTAAACTTTAAAGCACAGGAACAACTATGTAGCATAACGAGTTCTATATTCGCTCATCTGCATCGCAGTCTGTCCACGCCCTAGCTGTCCATGCACTCACACACACACACACACACACACACACACACACAATGCACGCACATGTTAACCCGACCCTGTGGCTCCCAGCTGCCCCGAAAACACGCGCGAGCCCCAGACAGGATGTAGCACATGTGTATCATATTAAGGGCGTCTATTCCCAGGACCTCTAGGTGCTATCGGATAAACAGCTGCCCGGCTCTGAGGGCTCCGACTCCCTGCGCTGATATTTCACACATCTGTACCAGACCCAGCCACAGGTGGGAATGCCTTTCTGCAGGACAAGTACAAGTCACTGTTGTTTCTTAGCACACCGTGGACGAGGACAGAGGAAGACATTCAGCTGGCGAGAGGTCGGCGTGGTCAGGCTGGGTCAGGACACCGAGGCGGGCGCCGAGGTGCTTCAAAGACACGCAAGGCATTCGGAGACGTCTGTAAGGAAGATGAAGTCATAGATTAGCTAGTTCTGTGAAAAAAAATTATTATAAAAAATTATTGTGCAGAATTAATGTGAGGAGTCATTTAAGTCAAAGTGGGATTTTGGATTGTACAGAATAACAGAACACAATCCTGAGAGTAAAAAAAAAAACTCTAGATATTTCTCTATATAATCCCCTGCTACACTAATGCACTTATCCTAATGATTCACTAGTGCTTGGGCACCATCACGGTCCAAGAAAGTTTTCTCAGATCATGTGCCATGTCTGTCTGAAACGCCGGCCTCCCAAGAACTCCTTTAACGGCCCAAACATGTAGAAATATCTTGGCGCGACATCAGGACTGTACAGTAACTCCCAGCCGAGTCCACAAGCTGGTTACGAGTTATCCATCGATTTTCAAGGGTCAGGCGTTCCAGTCCCTCCAGTCCCTACAAGACTACAAAGACGTTTGCACCGTCCAAATGTTTTACTGCCGCTACGAGTCTCATGCCACGCTCGTAGTCTTCTGAAAAGGTCACTCGGTTGTACGCCTTCGTAAAAACAGGAATTTCATCACTAGTCCCGGTTTGACTTGAACACCCTCAGAAATCCGGTTCTTCCTATTCGTGCTGGATGAACTGGCAGTTCTGTTAAAAATCGTTGTCCTTGTTTGGTTCGGATTCATTTATTATATAAACATTTGCATTTACTGTTTTACACGTTTCTTCAGTAAAACAACTCCTGCATCTGGACAGCAACAACATGATTACAAGAAGAGTGATATTATTATTTTTCTTTCTACAGACCCAGATGTTTCCGTAACATGGTCATATGATCATGTCAAAAGACCCTGGCTCATATTTCAGTATGTTCCAGCAACAATTTAAAACACATAATAATAATAACAACAATACTACTACAACTACTACTAATAATAATACAATTAATAATAATAATAATAATAATAATTTTACAAAAACATCCATTTTTTGGTTTTATGACTCAGGAAGTCTTCATTATCCACACTGATTTGTGCCAGACGAGGCTGAACCTATGCCAAATAGCAGCAGTCAGATTTCTTTCTTTCTTTTTTTTTGTTTTCTTTTTTCCAACAGGAAGTGGGATGTGATTAGAAAGTCACTGGATGGAGAACAGCAAAGACCAATCTGGAGAGGAATAAAGTTACAGAAGAGATTCTGTCAAAGATGAAAGTACCTCACGCGTACTTTCGTGATTCCCATCTGGACAGGTCTACTAACTATGAAGATCCTTACAGCTTAATTACGGATGGATGATATGATGTCTGCAGCGGCGTCTGGAAGCGTTCTTGGTTATGCTCAGGTCCAATCTAAGTAGCACCGGGTCAGTTCCAGGTCAGTGTGTTAGATAGCGATGTGCAACCTGCAGCTCCAAGTGTTCAATAGTTATAAATGATTTGAAAGGTATAATGAGATCATACCCCCCCCCTCCCTCTCGATAAAAAAAAATAAAAATCCAACAGAATATTGATTTCATTAAAAAGTATAAAGGAAGAGAGACAAGTTGGGACTTGCCTGAACATGGACAGGCTGGGCAACGTCCTCTATTGTCCATGATGATCCTGTCCTAGCAGCCGAATTCAATACAAGCCATCGGCATTTCCCCGCTCGCTGTCGCGCCCTCCCGAATGATGGGTCCGACAAACAAAAGGGGGTCGGGGCCGATTGGCACGGGGACTTTCCAAGGGGGCTGCATTGTAAATGAACACTGCGTGGAGGTTAGAGGACTCGACAAGCGCTGTAAACATTACTGCTTCCTGAATCCAGATCCTCACAACGCCGCAATCCCAGTGGGAGGAATAACAGATGAGACGGAATACTTTCTGTCTGTCAGGGGTTTTTCATTTCACGCCACGATTTCATAACCCGAATCCAGAACTATCTGCATCCTGTCTGAGCTCCTGGGTCTGTTTTTCTTCACGTAACCATACACGTGAAAAAAAAGAAAAAGAAAAAAAAGGAATTTATTTGCGGGCGAATTAGGCGTGGGCACGATTAGTAACAAACGTTGACGCTACATAACGTACAATCTGTGAGCTAAAACATATTTATCAATAAAAATCATTTCATTTCATTCTATATGTTAAGGAAGATAGGACAGCACCAAATCCAATACTTCATTCAGAATAATAATACTAGAGGTGCAAAAAATGCTAAGCAAACCCGAAACATTTGATTCTGTCATGAACTTCACATTCTGTTACTGTAAGATGTCAGATAAAGGGGATAAGAAAAAAAAAGTGACACCTCAGTTATATCTCGTTATATTTACTTGGACTACTGTCCTTGTCCGATTCCACAAGCGCCCCAGGGGTACAGAATTATCGTCCATGACAGGTGGAGGAGATATGCTAACTTTCAGCTTGTTAACCGAGAATTCCCAGCTGACCCATTGCGTCACAAACCAAAACAAACAACAAGCAAGTAAGAGAACAGCAAACTGGTAACGTGCCGAGCGGTAAAAACATGGGGAACTTTAAAGCGCTGAACATTTCTTATGTTCTGTACCCTGTAGTTTGTGAGGAGAGGAGTTGCACGTGGTCTCTTATGGTCATGGTGCGATCCGAAGGCAGATGACTGTTGTTGTTGTTGTTGTTGTTGTTGTTACTTAATTAGCTAAGTGTCATATGTGTTATTTCGTAGTTTGGAAATCTCCAGTGTTGTTCTGGAATAGAAAAATAAATCCAAACTTGTGTCTAAACTTGTGCCTGGTACTGTACATGTGCTGGAGTATCTCGACTCCCAACTGTATTATCTGAGTGTGGAATTTCAATTTAATCAGACTTCATTTAAACTTGTTTACATGTTTACATTTATTCTAAAAGTCAGGTTTCTCATTAATCTCATTGTTTCTATAGTAACACTACACACTGGGGCTTGTAGGGAGATGTTTACTTCACGTCTTATTAAGGAGTCTCCAGCGCCAGTGTTTTGCAACCGTCATATATGGTGCAATTTTTTTGTTCTTTTTATAATATATATACAATTTAACTCCTGTAGTGGAAAAGGAATAAAAACACTTCAGGACATTTTGTTGTAGCAAATTAGGAATTTCAAGAACCTCAAAGTGGTATTTCCTGTCTTGTTTTTAGCCCGTGTCCTCTCCTAGCTCCGCCCACTCGATTGTGTCCGACACTGTATTAAACACATGTGAGTGTTAAAAGAAAAGAAGAAGCATGACAATGACAGATGGGTGTGTGTTCTCAGGCACCTTGTGTCAGAGCTACCGAGTCTGTGACCTGGGATTCCTTTTGTGTCTCTACCCAGGACCGTGTGTGTGTGTGTGAGTGGGTGTGTGTAGGAACAGACACATGGTGGGTGAGTGACAGGCTGACTGCGGTGGACAAGGACACCAAATCTGCTTTATCACTCTTTCTAAGGCATCTGTTGCTTTTCATCAGAGGAACGGAACAACAGGCAAGTTATTATGTCTGAACAAGTTAGAAAACAGTATTTCTTTTTTTATCATCACCACTTTATAACCTGCAACTATATATTTATTCAATTATTTGTGATTATACTGTATAAACCCTGAATTATTCTATAAGGGTTAGGCACTCAAGGGTGTGTGTTGTATTTATTTGATCAGGCTGTTCTTTCAAAATGCAATATAAAACTTGGTGTTTAATAAATTCTTAAATTTGCTAATCATTTTTGCAGTAATGTTTTGTTTTAACAATAAACTTCGGTTGCTAGGCAACATAACACATTTTAGTAAAGCTGCTTTGCAACACTGACTATTGTTAAAAGTATATATATATATATATATATACATAAAATTTCAATAACAGGCAAAGATTAAAGATTTAAGATTATCTGATGCATTAATACACAATTAAAAAAATTTGTAATGCGCTCACTGAAAGCAATGTCTCACTTTGTGGAAAAAGTAGATCATTTAAGTGAACTGATAAACCTTTTATTCTCTATTTAAAAAAACAACAACAACATTACAAATATAAAAACTATACAAGGTGTAACTTAATTACTTTTATCTTAATACACTGTATTTAAATATCAGGTTTAATTACCCTCCCCCCCCCCCCCCCCCCCCCTTTTTTTTTTCTTTTAATATACATTGCTTAGCTACCGGGTGTGCCCTCTATATATTATGTAATAATGTAAAAAGACATCTCAAAATATTTCCTAATGCATATACGTTATCAATGTTAAATGATATATTAAGGGTTAAGTAAACATTATATTTAATTAATTTAATAGTTAATACGAGCATTATAATTGAAGAGGATTATCTATAAATACCAAGGTGTTTGTGCCGTGCAAAAGCCTTTAGCTCCCTTATTACTTCATATTAAAATTATATTACTGGATGTAGATTAAATTAAAGAAATTGAAACGAATGTTTTACTGTGACAGGCTGCAAAAGTTCCCAAGGATGCGCTAAAATTTAAGCAGGGCAACCGCGTGTAGATTTTTTTTTTATTGTTAACTATGAATCATTCAAACATAACTTAAGTCCTGAGCCAGTGGGAAACAGGTGCAGATGATGACAGACGATGAGGTCAGTGATTAGTGTAGTGATGATGCTGAATGCTGAGTGGTTGGAACAGACGAGAGGGGAAATGAGGTCGTTACATAAACAACCATTTTTAAATTGTATCTTTAGGCATTTTGCAGCTTGTCACAGTAAAACTGAAATTTGTTTCATCGTGTTTAATATGAGGAAATGAGCGGTGTCAAGACTTGTGCACAGTACACTTTTCAACAAGTTTTTTTGGATGTTTGTAAATGAAAATGCTTCGTAAGGCAATGTGTTATGATGCGTCACTTAAAAATCTAATAGAATTTAGATAAATTGCTGGTGTACGACGCGCACAGTATAGGAATTGTTATTCATATTAGCTGTATATAAACTAAATCAGGTGAATATTATTTGTTAATAAGAATAAAAATTTTCATTATGCACATCTGTATACAATTACATTTATGCAAAGCAGCTTACAAAAGTATGGTAACGTTATAAAGTGTTACTATGAAACCTAGCTAGTACAATATACACATAAATGCTTGTTAAAACTTTCATTAGTGGTTCATGAATTAAATAACAAACACTGTTTATGAGACGTTAATAAGTTTAGTATATATATATGGTATGTATACGGGTGACATAATGACCTAATGCCTTGACTAAATATGAAATACGTTTTCTAATGTTTATAAAGGCTTATGAACATGTTATAGAGGTGAAGTTGTCTCCTAACCACAGTGTATTATTTTCTGTGGACAGTCTGCTGCAGGGGAGGGCAGTAAAGCGAGTGGGCGTGTCTGTCTGCCCGTTTTACAAGCTGCGACAGATGAGTGTGGCTGCGAGCTGGGGAGTTGCCCCCGGGTGTGGGTGTGATTGATGGGTGACAGGAGCAGATCGGCGGAGAGCCGTCACTCACTACACTGCCTCTGATCGCCTCCGGGGCTCACCTGGGCGTTTGCGCATTTTCATGCAATTACCCCCTGTAATAGGAGGTCAGCATGCGGCGGCGCTGAGAGAAAACCCAGGGCCGGGCCGGGGCTGAGGACTTTACTGCGCTTTACAGCGGGGGCTAATTGTGGCCTCCACCCTCACCTGCATGTTCTCAAACTTCAAACGGCGCTCTTCATCCAATCAGATCCAACCGCAAATCAAACGAGATAAGTCATGATAAGCTTGGAGTGACTCTTAAATGGTATCAAATGCATCAAAGAATCTAACGTCAACTTCAAACACACACACACACACACACACACACACACACACACAAATTTGTATATGAACTGAAAAAAATATCTGCCAAAAAAGTCAAAAAGTTTGCAGAAAAAAAGATCACACACGTCAAGTTCTAATGATATAATTCTCGTTCTTTCTACCTGTCTCTCTCTGTCTCTCTTTCTGTCTCCGTCTTACCATTTGTCAGTCTGTCTGTCTACCCTCTCTCTGTCTCTCTGTCTCTTTGTCTATCTACTTCTTTCCCTCCATCTCTCTCTCTGCATTTCTCTCTTATCTACTTCTGTCTGTCCTTCAGTCATTCTGGGTAAAAAAGTGTCAAAATTCTGTTCATCTGTCTGTTTCTGTCTCTCTCTGCTTCTCTACATTTCTCTCTCTCCCTCTCAAGACATCTTGTTTAACGATTAAAATCTTGTTTTATATTCACAAAGATTTTTTTCTCCCATGCATCTTGATGACAAGACACAATTTAACGTACTTCAAAGACTCTGTACTTATTAAACATTGTGTAAGCTGGGAGATTTCATAGTGTGGGAGTCATCAGGGACGCATAAGCGGTAAATTAAGGTCCCATAATTTGAAGAATAAAGCTCAAGACGTCTAGACGTCAAGGTGAAAATGAGTAATTATTCTATTATTAGTTGCGATCATGTGCAATAAAGGCTGATGCAAATGATCGTGCATGAAGTAATAAATAAATTAACCATCGATATTTAAAGACTAAATAATTACAACTTAATAATTACACTAACTACACTATAATAATTACGACTTTAGGTCAGTAAGATGTTTTTTAATAAGCATCAGTCACTTGATACAACTGAGAAGCTAAAAGTCAAACACAGACAAATAACCATAATTAGGTGTAGTTTTTTTTTTATTTTTATGATTTAGTTAAAAAAAAATTACTTGCAAGTGCTATAAATCTTTATAAAACTGTATTGTACATTATTTTGAAAAAGAAAACAGTGAAAATGTTGAAAGTTAAAGTGTTATATTGGCTGCTGTTAGTGCAATATTATTTTAATGAATTATGATTATTAGATACACATGGTTATAAACTGTATGACTTCTCAAAACGCTTTATAACAATGTGTACCATGACTTTAAAAAAAACTGAATTTAATACGTAAAGGAAAAGAGGAATACAGTCCAGGTCACATAAGCATAGACAAAACTGTTTGTTTGTTTGTTTTAAATCATATTTTAAAACTCTTTACAATGCATCAAAATGAAAAGAAATAAATTCACATGAAATAAAATGATAAAATCCGTACCAGATCATGTGGCTGATAAAAACCTAATGGAAGTCTTTCAAGACTGATTGAAGAGTGATTTGATGAATCGATCAGATGATCCATGTTGAAGTGAATCAAATAGAGACAAAGAGTCGCATTGATTCATCATCATTCAAGTCTGATATGAACAGGGACATAATATGGAAGAGGTGTGTGTGTGTGTGTGTGTGTGTGTGTGTGTGTGTGTGTGTGTGTGTGTGTGTGTGTGTGTGTGTGTGTGTGTCTTTTGACAATGATCAAAGAAAGGATTTAGAATACTTCAGCGATATTCAATATTCAATTCAATAATCATTATAATGTCTTCTGTACAAAATTACAACACTATAAAACACTGTGTCTGTACAACACTATAACACTACAAAACACTGTGTCTGTACAACACTATAACACACTGCGTCTGTACAACACTACAAAACACTGCGTCTGTACAACACTACAACACTATAACACACTGCATCTGTACAACACTACAACACACTGCGTCTGTACAACACTACAACAATACAACACACTGCGTCTGTACAACACTATAACACACTGCGTCTGTACAACACTATAACAATACAACACACTGCGTCTGTACAACACTATAACACACTGCGTCTGTACAACACTACAACACTACAACACACTGCGTCTGTACAACACTACAACACACTGCGTCTGTACAACACTATAACACACTGCGTCTGTACAACACTACAACACACTGCGTCGGTACAACACTACTACACACTGCGTCTGTACAACACTACAACACACTGTGTCTGTACAACACTATAACACACTCCGTCTGTACAACACTACAACACACTGCGTCTGTACAACACTACAACACACTGTGTCTGTACAACACTACAACACACTGCGTCTGTACAACACTACAACACTACAACACACTGCGTCTGTACAACACTACAACACACTGTGTCTGTACAACACTACAACACACTCCGTCTGTACAACACTACAACACACTGTGTCTGTACAACACTATAACACACTGCGTCTGTACAACACTACAACACACTGCGTCTGTACAAGACTACAACACACTGTGTCTTTACAACACTACAACACTACAACACACTGCGTCTGTACAACACTACAACACTACAATACACTGTGTCTGTACAACACTACAACACACTGCGTCTGTACAACACTACAACACACTGTGCCCGTACAACATTACAACACACTGCGTCTGTACAACACTACAACACACTGCGTCTGTACAACACTACAACACACTGCGTCTGTACAACACTACAACACACTGTGCCCGTACAACATTACAAAACACTGCGTCTGTACAACACTACAACACTACAACACACTGCGTCTGTACAACACTACAACACACTGTGTCTGTACAACACTACAACACTACAACACACTGCGTCTGAACAACACTACAACACACTGCGTCTGTACAACACTACAACACTACAACACAGTGCGTCTGTACAACACTACAACACTACAACACTACAACACACTGCGTCTGTACAACACTACAACACTACAACACACTGCGTCTGTACAACCCTACAACACTACAATACACTGTGTCTGTACAACACTACAACACACTGTCTGTAAAATACTATAACACACTTCGTCGGTACAACACTACAACACACTGCGTCTGTACAACACTACAACACTACAACACACTGCGTCTGTACAACACTACAACACTACAACACACTGCGTCTGTACAACACTACAACACTACAATACACTGTGTCTGTACAACACTACAACACACTGTGTCAGTACAATACTATAACACACTCCGTCGGTACAACACTACAACACACTGCGTCTGTACAACACTACAACACACAGCGTCTGTACAACACTACAACACACTGCGTCTGTACAACACTACAACACACTGTGTCTGTACAACACTACAACACACTGCGTCTGTACAACACTACAACAATACAATACACTGTGTCTGTACAACACTACAACACATTGTGTCTGTATAACACTACAGCACACTGCGTCGGTACAATACTACAACACACTGCGTCTGTACAACACTACAACACACTGCGTCTGTACAACACTACAACACACTGTGTTTGTACAACACTACAACACACTGCGTCTGTACAACACTACAACACTACAACACACTGTGTCTGTACAACACTACAACACTACAATACACTGTGTCTGTACAACACTACAACACACTGTGTCTGTACAATACTATAACACACTTCGTCGGTACAACACTACAACACACTGCGTCTGTACAACACTACAACACTACAACACACTGTGTCTGTACAACACTAGAACACACTGTGTCTGTACAACACTACAACACACTGCGTCTGTACAACACTACAACACACTGTGTCTGTACAACACTACAACACACTGCGTCTGTACAACACTATAACACACTGCGTCTGTACAACACTACAACACACTGCGTCTGTACAACACTACAACACACTGCGTCTGTACAACACTACAACACACTGCGTCTGTACAACACTATAACACACTGCGTCTGTACAACACTACAACACACTGCGTCTGTACAACACTACAACACACTGCGTCTGTACAACACTATAACACACTGCGTCTGTACAACACTACAACACACTGCGTCTGTACAACACTACAACACACTGGGTCTGTACAACACTACAACACACTGTGTCTGTACAACACTACAACACACTGAGTCTGTACAACACTACAACACACTGCGTCTGTACAACACTACAACACACTGCGTCTGTACAACACTACAACACTACAACACACTGCGTCTGTACAACACTACAACACTACAACACACTGCGTCTGTACAACACTACAACACTACAACACACTGCGTCTGTACAACACTACAACAATACAATACACTGTGTCTGTACAACACTACAACACACTGTCTGTAAAATACTATAACACACTTCGTCGGTACAACACTACAACACACTGCGTCTGTACAACACTACAAAACACTGCGTCTGGACAACACTACAACAGACAGCGTCTGTACAACACTACAACACTACAACACACTGCGTCTGTACAACACTACAACACACTGTGTCTGTACAACACTACAACACACTCCGTCTGTACAACACTATAACACTACAACACACTGCGTCTGTACAACACTACAACACTACAATACACTGTGTCTGTACAACACTACAACACACTGTGTCTGTATAACACTACAGCACACTGCGTCGGTACAATACTACAACACACTGCGTCTGTACAACACTACAACACACTGCGTCTGTACAACACTACAACACACTGTGTCTGTACAACACTACAACACACTGTGTCTGTACAACACTACAACACTACAACACACTGCGTCTGAACAACACTACAACACACTGCGTCTGTACAACACTACAACACTACAACACACTGCGTCTGTACAACACTACAACACTACAACACACTGCGTCTGTACAACACTACAACACTACAATACACTGTGTCTGTACAACACTACAACACACTGTGTCTGTACAATACTATAACACACTTCATCGGTACAACACTACAACACACTGCGTCTGTACAACACTACAACACACTGTGTCTGTACAACACTATAACACACTGCGTCTGTACAACACTACAACACACTGTGTCTGTACAACACTACAACACTACAACACACTGTGTCTGTACAACACTACAACACACTGCGTCTGTACAACACTACAACACTACAACACACTGCGTCTGTACAACACTACAACACACTGGGTCTGTACAACACTACAACACACTGTGTCTGTACAACACTATAACACACTGCGTCTGTACAACACTACAACACACTGCGTCTGTATAACACTACAACACACTGCGTCTGTACAACACTACAACACACTGTGTCTGTACAACACTATAACACACTGCGTCTGTACAACACTACACCACTACTACACACTGCGTCTGTACAACACTACAACACTACAACACACTGCGTCTGTACAGCACTACAACACACTGCGTCTGTACAACACTACAACACTACAACACACTGTGTCTGTACAACACTACAATACACTGTGTCTGTACAACACTACAACACACTGTCTGTAAAATACTATAACACACTTCGTCGGTACAACACTACAACACACTGCGTCTGTACAACACTACAACACACTGCGTCTGTACAACACTACAACACACAGCGTCTGTACAACACTGCAACACTACAACACACTGCGTCTGTACAACACTACAACACACTGTGTCTGTACAACACTACAACACACTGTGTCTGTACAACACTACAACACACTGCGTCTGACAACACTATAACACTACAACACACTGCGTCTGTACAACACTACAACACTACAATACACTGTGTCTGTACAACACTACAACACACTGTGTCTGTATAACACTACAGCACACTGCGTCGGTACAGTACTACAACACACTGCGTCTGTACAACACTATAACACACTGCGTCTGTACAACACTACAACACACTGTGTCTGTACAACACTACAACACACTGCGTCTGTACAACACTACAACACTACAACACACTGTGTCTGTACAAAACAACAACACACTGTGTCTGTACAACACTACAACACACTGCGTCTGAACAACACTACAACACACTGCGTCTGTACAACACTACAACACTACGACACACTGCGTCTGTACAACATTACAACACTACAATACACTGTGTCTGTACAACACTACAACACACTGTGTCTGTACAATACTATAACACACTTCATCGGTACAACACTACAACACACTGCGTCTGTACAACACTACAACACTACAACACACTGTGTCTGTACAACACTATAACACACTGCGTCTGTACAACACTACAACACACTGTGTCTGTACAACACTACAACACTACAACACACTGTGTCTGTACAACACTACAACACACTGCGTCTGTACAACACTACAACACACTGTGTCGTACAACACTATAACACACTGCGTCTGTACAACACTACAACACACTGGGTCTGTACAACACTACAACACACTGTGTCTGTACACCACTATAACACACTGCGTCTGTACACCACTACAACACACTGCGTCTGTATAACACTACAACACACTGCGTCTGTATAACACTACAACACACTGCGTCTGTACAACACTACAACACACTGTGTCTGTACAACACTATAACACACTGCGTCTGTACAACACTACACCACTACTACACACTGCGTCTGTACAACACTACAACACTACAACACACTGCGTCTGTACAGCACTACAACACACTGCGTCTGTACAACACTACAACACTACAACACACTGTGTCTGTACAACACTATAACACTACAATACACTGTGTCTGTACAACACTACAACACACTGTCTTTAAAATACTATAACACACTTCGTCGGTACAACACTACAACACACTGCGTCTGTACAACACTACAACACACTGCGTCTGTACAACACTACAACACACAGCGTCTGTACAACACTACAACACTACAACACACTGCGTCTGTACAACACTACAACACACTGTGTCTGTACAACACTACAACACACTGCGTCTGTACAACACTATAACACTACAACACACTGCGTCTGTACAACACTACAACACTACAATACACTGTGTCTGTACAACACTACAACACACTGTGTCTGTATAACACTACAGCACACTGCGTCGGTACAATACTACAACACACTGCGTCTGTACAACACTACAACACACTGCGTCTGTACAACACTACAACACACTGTGTCTGTACAACACTACAACACACTGCGTCTGTACAACACTACAACACTACAACACACTGTATCTGTACAACACTACAACACTACAACACACTGCGTCTGAACAACACTACAACACACTGCGTCTGTACAACACTACAACACTACAACACACTGCGTCTGTACAACACTACAACACTACAATACACTGTGTCTGTACAACACTACAACATTACAACACACTGCGTCTGTACAACACTACAACACACTGCGTCTGTACAACACAACAACACACTGCGTCTGTACAACATTACAACACTACAACACACTGCGTCTGTACAACACTACAACACTACAACACACTGCGTCTGTACAACACTACAACACACTGTGTCTGTACAACACTACAACACACTGCGTCTGTACAACACTATAACACTACAACACACTGCGTCTGTACAACACTACAACACTACAACACACTGTGTCTGTACAACACTACAGCACACTGCGTCGGTACAATACTACAACACACTGCGTCTGTACAACACTACAACACACTGCGTCTGTACAACACTACAACACACTGTGTCTGTACAACACTACAACACACTGCGTCTGTACAACACTACAACACTACAACACACTGTATCTGTACAACACTACAACACTACAACACACTGCGTCTGTACAACACTACAACACTACAACACACTGCGTCTGTACAACACTACAACACTACAATACACTGTGTCTGTACAACACTACAACATTACAACACACTGCGTCTGTACAACACTACAACACACTGCGTCTGTACAACACAACAACACACTGTGTCTGTACAACATTACAACACTACAACACACTGTGTCTGTTCAACACTATAGCACACTGCGTCTGTACAACATTACAACAGACTGCGTCTGTACAACACTACAACACACTGTGTCTGTACAACACTACGACACACTGTGTCTGTACAACAATACAACACACTGCGTCTGTAAAACACTACAACACTACAACACACTGCGTCTGTACAACAATACAACACACTGCGTCTGTAAAACACTACAACACTACAACACACTGTCTGTACAACACTACAACCCACTGCGTCTGTACAACACTACAACACTTCAACACACTGCGTCTGTACAACACACTGCGTCTGTACAACACTACAACACACTGCGTCTGTACAACACTACAACACTACAACACACTGCGTCTGTACAACACTACAACACTACAACACACTGTGCCTGTGTGCAACAAAAAACAGTTGATGGGAGCGGGAACAGATCCTGACAGGAGTTATTTGGATTTGTATTAACAAAATAAACAGCAGTCTGTGCAGCTGCACTGGTCGATCCCTCTCTTTCTGTCTGTCTCTCTTTCTCTCTTACTGTCTCCCTGCCTTTTGCTCTCTACCTCTGTCTTTCTGTCTGTCTCTGTCTTCTTGTCTCTTATTCCTTCCCTCTGTTTCTGTCTCTCTGTCTCTCTTTTTCTCTCCACAACTCTTTCTATGTCTCAGTCATTCTCCCTCTCTCGTTCTCTCTTCCTGTCTGCCTGTCCGTCTCGTTCTCTCTTCCTGTCTGCCTGTCCGTCTTGTTCTCTCTCGTACATTTCTTGTCTGTCTTGATCCTCCAAACTCTCTCTCTTGGTTTCCCCTTAGTTTCTTTCTGTCTGTCTGTCTCTCTGTATCAGTCTCTCTCCGTCTCTCTCTCCCTCTCTCTGTGTCTCTCTGTATCTCTCTCTCGCCTCCAGTCATGAGGGATCATGGGAAGGGTCCAGCACGGCATTGTGAGCACCGGGCTGCGAGCTGCTTATTGTCAGATGAACGTCTTTCCCACAGCTGAGCTCTGACTCACAGCTTACGCAGCTCCGAGTGTTGAAATGATCCACCACTCCGCACTTCCCTCCCTCCTGCGCTCCGTGACAGAAAAGCACAAATTTTGGCCAACATTTCCAGTTCCTGGAACCTGATTAGCGGCTGATGTGCTACTGGGTCCAATATTCATTCCTCTCATAACCAGATGCTGCAATGAGAACAAACACACCGATAGAAAAGCACGCTGGGGGCAAAAATGACAACAAATGATTTCTAATAGTAATTTTTTTTTTACCCAGTTGGGACAATCCAGGGCTGCATTTCTCCGACCAGCTCATGAAGGTTTTACATTTCTCTCTCTCTCAAGATAATTTTTTTTTTCGCCTGTCTTTCATCAATCATCTTTCTTGCTGACAGCTACCGGAGTTTCTGCCTGAACTGGACAGATGGGGTGAGAGAGTCCCTGGGCAGGTAGGCATCTCCAGTATGCGTGGGTGGCTTGGGGGGTCTTTGCGTGGGCTGAATTGCGAATAAATGCCTCCCACCCACACCAACGGAGAGGAGCAGGATGGGGTCATTGTTCTCCCTCTCCCTGCGTCCCTTCCTCCTGGGCTCTCTCCGGCCCAGCACAACATGCTGAGTGGGTGAATCCTGGGAGTCCTGACACCCACACACACCTGCATGTTCATACACACATACACACACACACACACATGACTCATTCTTGTGACTTTTTTGCATTTGAATCCTCAAAATTAATCCCAAAGTTCTGAGCAGATAAACAAAACATCTGCAGACAGATGTTGAAGGATTTAAATCAAAACAGATACAATCCTGATAAAAAAAAAATGTAACTACCCTAAACATATTTAATATTTAAAAAAAAATTCTCTTTCTTGAAGCCGACGAAAACCCTGAAAAACAGAAAAACCTGAAACTCCACCTCTTGACTGCAACAAGGCACTGAAACCATTACACTGATATATGTGTAAGGTACAGCGATATGCAAAAGTTTTGACCCCCTCATTTCTTATTTTACTTCCAAAGCTCGAGACTTTCTTTGTAATTTTGTTGTAGTCACAAGGAACAGTTCTCCAGGCGTCTGGAAAGACTTTTTTTCCTCTCTCATTTTCAGTCCAGTCCCTGTAGCTGAGCAGATTCACAGGGATGCCTTTTGTTTCTTAAGACACATAGTGATCTAGGAATCATTTGAGCATAAAAAAAAACCATCTAACTTAAGGCAGGAACCATGGCGGTGAGGCTAAAAGGTGCAGATGATGAGAGATGATCAGGAGGTGATTAGTTCACTGCTGATGCTGAATGCTGAGTGGTTGGAACAGACGAGAGGGGAAACGAGGTCGCTGCTGAGGCTGTTACAGAAACAACCAGTTTTTAAATTGTATCTCTCGGTACTTTGCAGCCCGTCGCAGTAAAACATTTGTTTTTATTTCTACATCACTTTATTTAATTTAATATAAAAAAGTGATGAGTCGGGGCACAAGATGTTCACGCAGTACTGTATTAGAATGAGCGCATTAATCTAACCCTGTGATTTACAGCTACACTTCTGTCACAGCTGCTATTCTGGAGAATTAATCAACCAATTTGATTCGAGCATTCTGCAGCTTTCAGGGATAAAACAGCTTACTGCAGTCATGAGCTGCATAAACAGAGCTCATTATTTTTGGCCGTCTCAACCGAGCATGTTTCCAAGACTGCAATTTCCTGCACATGAAAAAAAAAAAAAAAAAAAAAAACTGCAACACATCTGACATTGGACCACAAACACCAAAATCTTGGATTCTGTTTTACTGCGTCTTTTTTTTCCCAAAGGAGGTTCAAGAGCACATATGATTAGGTCCAACGAAACGGAGGGGTTTTTAATCTTGGAGCAAATGGGCTGTCATCACCTCAGAACCATTTGAATGCAGGTCTAAATTACATATCTGGCCCATAAGCAGGCAATTTACGGAGGTGCAAGAGGGGTTATGAGGAACGGCACAGAGTGCGTGCGACTGCTGCTTACAATCAGGGCTCACCGCAAAGCGCTTGGCAATTTGCACCTCCGTTTTTTTTCCCTCAATCCTCAGTTCCTTTTTTGCAATGGCACACCCTCGGTTAGAATCCCAAGCCTCGCGTAAAAAAGAATGATTTAGCAAATGGTTCCAAACTTTTTTTTTTTTTTACTGTGTCATGGTAGGAGAGAGGAAAGTGAGGAAACGGGATGAGTGCTGGTGCCAAAGGCTCCGTCTGGGCGCGGAGGCTGGCTCGGTTGGCGCGACAGACAGTGCCGTTATGTGGGTGCTTTCCAGGAACTAGGTTGGGTGCCCTTTGCCAGGCCAGACGGCTCGGAAGAGGTGATGGGTGCACCCACGCGTGGCACGAGTTTGTCGTGAGAAAAGGAGAACGAGGGCGCTTACCAAGCCTGAAGCGAACAAGTCAAGAGGTGAGAGATGTGTTTTACTCGATCACCTCGCCTCCACTTTCTGCACCTCCCTTACCATCTAACATGCTCCCTCACCAGACTCACACTATGCCAAGTAAATCCCTGGACTTGACTCGATCATCCGGCCACCACGAGCAAAATCAATCCTGCGTGAAAGTGAGCATTCTCAAAGCTGTAGCATGACTGATCATGATTTATATCACTTTTCATTCTTATGAACCCGTTCGGTCAGACCTTGTATTTGTGCATGGGGGGAGGAGCCACCCTGGAGAAGACCACACCCACCCACAAATTGGATGGAGGTGAACATTTAAAACAACATGTATAAAGGAACACTTGGATAAATAAATGACCAATCACACCCCGGCTCAACAGCATCATGTCCTTTTTTAAGAAAGGAATTGTCGGCATGGTTCAGAATTATTATTTTTTCTCAAACCTACTGTATAAAAGAAAGCCAGAGAGAGAAGCACCAAGCATCCTGTTTGAAAGGTCTGCTAATCTCTAAAAACACATCACAGCTGCGGTTAGAGAACTTCAACCCGTCATCCCTCCCTCCTAGAAAACCCAGTTTTAAGGTGAAGTGAAAAAAACAAAAACAAACAAAAAAAAACAGAAACCCTGATTTAGTGCATGAACTCTGTTAAGACCTCAAGCTCCGGCCTCTGGAGAAAACATGTGACCCCGAAGCACAATATTTCGCCTTGATCCCTCTGGCCTTGCCCAGACCTGTGCCCCAGAGTGACGTGACAAACAGGATTATCTCTTGTCGACAAGGAGCTGATCCGAGCCTGGCTTCTCTCTCTTTCTCTCTCTCTGCTGTTTTGGAGGGAACCTCGTCCACGGCGCGCTCCTCCCCCTCCTGACCTGAGCTCTAATCAGTCGGAGGGAATCTTGCTGCTCCGCCCCGCTCACAGGTCGGCATTAGCCTAATCCTCTGCATGCGTAGCCCATGGCGGTGAGGCTCTGTCAGAGAGTCCTGTTTATTCTGCGCATCTGAGTCAACAGGAGTAGCGCCACATGCAGTTCCCATCTCATTAAGACCTTGTGTTTGACATTTACAAGTGTTCAGCTCTTTAACACCGGCTCACAAGTTGGCTGCAATGTGTTTGTTTTTTCTTTTTTTTTTTTTTTGTTGGTTATATTTGTGGTGAATCCTTGGACTAATGTAGCATTAATGAGATTGTAATGAGACACAACAAGAACCAGAGTTTCAGATTATAATACATTTATTTAATCCTAAATTAGCTTAGCTATGAGATTCTAAAATGATTTTCCTCAATGACATAAACGTTGGGAAATTTATATTAGAAAGTTTATGACGTTATGTTCATTAACCAGTTGACAAACTTGCACTTGTTGCTTCATTCGATGCATTTAATGGAACAATGGAAAAAAAAAAAAAAAAAAACTTTTCTAAAAAGTAAAATGTTTAAAAAAGGTTTCAACTTTCCTTCACCCTCATTTCTTCCAACCTTACAATAGGACTCTGTTATCCCGGCGCTCACAGCTGTGACCTTTGACACGTTTCCATCTCCTGTGAACGTGATATAAACGCCAAAGGGCAATGTCATTAACATATCATCAATAGACTATTTGAAGATTCAATGTACCAAATACGGTATTTGTATCTGTCCTGGAACTTTTTTATCCTATGATATGGACAAAGTACAGGCTGGAGGTCTAATGGCATTTCTAATTAACCTGAGCTAAACTGTTATTCATGACCCACCACGTTCTTAATCAAAAACCCAGGTTTGTAGTCCCTAAGCTGAAGTGTATAAAAGTATTTCAGAGAGTGACGAGTCTGGCTGGTGTCGAAGTCGCTGGATTTATCCTCAAAAAAGCAGCCAAAACCCACAGGAACGTGTTTCCCTCCTACGTCCCTGTTGTAAATGAAGCTCAGTGTGTGTGTGCTGGAGTTTCCTTTATGTGGTTGCACGTTGTGTATTTGGTTGACCCTTAAAGAGACGACAGCGCCCTCTTGTGGTGGGTTTAGGTAAAACACTGGGATCTCTGGCAAATCCATACCAAATTTAAGGACTATTTCTTTCTCTCCTTGTTCATTCATTAATTTTACTATCTTCTAATGCAGAGTTTATAGTTCTTCAGACAGCGCTTTTAATAATCCACACTCTCAGAAAGCTGCTTAAAAAATCCATATGTAGATTTGCTCACTCACTCATCATCTATACCGCTTAATCCTGTATTCAGGGTCACGGGGGGCCTGGAGGCTATGCCAGGAGACTTAGGGCACATGGCAGGGTACACCCTGGACAGGGTGCCAATCCATCGCAGGGCACAGACACACACACACACAAATACACTCACTCATTCACACACTACGGGCAATTTGGGAACGTCAATTAGCCTAACCTACATGTCTTTGGACTGTGGGAGGAAACCGGAGTACCCGGAGGAAACCCACCAAGCACGCACGGGGAGAAGATGCAAACTCCATGCACACAGAGACGGGAATCGAGTGCAAGGCGACAGTGCTAACCACTACACCACCGTGCCGCCCCCCCCCCATATGTAGATTTAGATCCCACCTAATAAACAAGCCAGATAACACATCTTTGATGGAAAAATATGACCCAAAAGCGAACCATTGCCCAAGGTGTGAGTGTGTTAAAGAGGTAAGAGTCCATCCACTTGCTATCCGGCACATTGTGCAACAAATACTCCCCACCCCTGGAGACATTTCTGTCGTTTCTGTGGCAGTTTCTTACACGGACGGGTTGCCGGCTCGACACCCTGTTGTATCTGAGCAGTTGAGGGTGAAAAACCTTTCTTAAGAGTTTCTGGTAGCTCAACCCAGGAACCTTCTGATCAGCAGTCCAGCACCTGAACCATTAATCTACCCCTGCCCCGAGTGTGTTAAAAGAATGTTCATTACGCACACAGAAATATAGGCACCAGTCAAACGGACATGTTTTGTACCTACACCTTTGAATAATCAAAAACTTCAAAAACTTTATTAGCTACACACTGTAATTGGGCATTTAAAAAAGAAAAAGCTCCATAAAACCTGAAAGCTAATTGAGGCTACTTAAGATCACACACAGTGTTAAATAAAGCTAGGGAATAATATTATGAACCGTGCATGCTTGATGGTACCACCTAAGGGGGGAAATGATGTTTTACGGGAATTTATGAGCAGATTATGAGCCTTTGGTTTAAGGACAGGACAGACTTTTTTCAGGAAAGATCCAAATCTGTGTTATATTTTATGCAGTTCATAATTTCATTCCTATTTGGAGTCATGAAAACAATAAAATCAAGAACTAACACTTTATTTGGCTCGTCTGCTTTAGAAACCTATCGTGATGTAATGTTTATCAATTAATTTAATTTCTTCTCAATAGAGTGTCTAGCTGTTGATATTTAGTTGATAATTTCAAATCAACTTTATTTAAATTAAGTCTGTTTTTTGACTTGGAATTCTAATTTGCGGTGGGAAAAAAAAAAACATATTTTCTTTTAGAGTAATCCAATTTCTTCTATTGCTGTAATCAACTTGACTTATTAATCAACTGGGACATATCATTGGGGCACACCTTTAAAATACGCACTATACCCTATAATACATTACAATACTGTTTGAGGGGTTTTCTTTTCACCTTTCAATTAGCTAGCAATAATTTTGTAACAAAATCTTACAAAAACATTTATCACAATTGTTTGAGCATTTACTACTACAATATATTGGCAAAAGTGCTCGCCTGCCTTCACAGGCATATGAACTTGAGTAACATTCGAATCTTAATCCATAGGGTTTAATATGATGTTGGCCCCGCCCCCTTTGCTGCAATAACAGCTCTCCTGTGAAGGCTTTCCACAAGGTTTAGGAGTGTGTTTGTGGGAATTTTTGGCCGTTCTTCCAGGAGTGCATTTGTGAGATTAGACACCGATGTTGGACGAGAAGATCTGGCTCGCAGTTCTCCGCTCTAATTCATCCCAAAGGTGTTCTATCAGGTTGAGGTCAGGACTCGTGCAGGCCAGTCAAGTTCTTCCACACCGAACTTGCTCATCCATGTCTTTATGGACCTTGCTTTGTGCACATTCATGTTGGAACAGGAAGGGGCCGCCGCCAAACCATTCCCACAAAGTTGGGAGCATGAAATTGTCCAAGATGTCTTGGTATGCTGAAGCATTAAGAGTCCCTTTCACTGGAAGTAAGGGGCCGAGTCCAACTCCTGAAGAAAAAAAAAAAAAAAAAACTCTGGTTCTAACATCAGTGTAACGCTTTGGATTAAGAATCGGATGTTACTCAAGTGCATATGCATGTGAAGGCTGGCGAGTGAATACTTTTGACAGTATAGTGTACACACTGATCAGCCATAACATCATGACCACCTGCCAAATATCCAGTAGGTCTCCCTTTTGCCACTAAAACAGTGATGCACTCTTTTCCTCAACGTGAGCTACAGCGGCTCTTCTATTGGATCAGACTACACGGGCCAGCCTTCACGCTCCATGTGCATCAGTGAGGCTTGGCCACCCATGACCCTGTCACCAGTTCACCGGTTTTCCTTCCTTGAATAAGTGGTCAGGACGTACCAAAAGTCATCCAAGGAAGGGAAAACCCATGAACTGGCGACAGCGTCATGGGTGGCCAAGGGTCACTGATGCACATGGGGAGTGAAGGCTGGTCCGTGTAGTCCGGTCCAATAAAATGCTGGTTGTTATAAAAATGTGTCAGACCACAGGGGCAAAAAAGGAGACCTATTCAATATTAAGCAGGTAGTCATAATGGCTGATCGGTGTATATGGTAGGATTACCATTTGTTGATATGTTGGTGAAAACCAGTTATATCTGCCTCATAAGAGTTTATAGATAGATATTGATTGTACACCGTAAAGGATTTCTTCAATTGTCTGTCTGGAAGAACCCATAAAAAGTCTGTGTAGATCCCTACAGGAGATCAAGTAGAACCAAGTAGAAGTAATTTCTAATGGGGAAAAAAAAAAACATTAATAAACCCTTAAAGAACTTTTGTTAGGGATTCTCTTCTTTAAAAAGTGGACTAAACATTACTTATTACAAAATAATGAACGATGTTTGATGAAGACATAACTGGTGAAAGGACAAAAGTAAAATGTCACGCTAAGTCCGCATTAGGTCTTTGTTCTGTTTATGAAAAGGTACTTCTCCAAGTCCTGAAGTGCAGCAACAAACTGCTTGACTGAAAAGGACTTTTGAACATGAAACCAAGCAGGACAGCTCAGGCTCATGCTACCAAGAAAACAAGCTAAAAGGTCAAAACAAACAAGTGGTGTAAATGAGGTGATATGGGCTGTGGAGCGCTGGAGTAGCAAAAGCTCTTAGTCTACTTCAAGCAAAGATGAAGCTCAGTTTGCTTCTACAGTAAGAAAAAACGATATGTACAAGACAAACCAGACGTGCCAGGCTGAATCACTGCAAAAATATTAAAACCGCCGTCTCTTTCAGTGACTCCTTCGTCCTTAGTCATGGAAATAATCATGACAATATAAACCGTAGTACGAGATCATGAGAGTCACAGACAACACAAAACTACAGAGAGAGTTTTTGAGCTTAAGTAGCATGGTACTCATTATCTATAGCGCTATATCCTGTACAGCGTATCCCAGGGGACGGCAGGGCAGGGTGCCACTCACACACTACGGGGAATTTGGAAACACCAATTCGCCTACTCTTAGTGTCTTTGGACTGTGGGAGGAAACTGGAATATCTGGAGGAAACGCACCAACAACATGCAAACTCCACACACAAACCCAAAGGCGCAAATAGGCTTATCAGGTGTCCCGTGACGTAATCAGCTAGTGAAATGTATTAGCTAAAAGAAAAAACATCTTCTTAATGAAGCATAGACTCAATAATTCTGATGCAGTCGGATCTGGATTCCCAGGAATATAGTGGAGATTCGTCTGTGACTCAAGAATAAGTCAGGAATAAAACACAATGACGCATGCAGTTATAGAAAAATAATGAATGACAGAGAGCTATTAAAACCATGACTGATTTATTTTCAAATTCAACTTTTTCAAGCCCAACAGTTACTTAAAAACTACTGTGTAATGACACATTATACCTTTTATTGATTTGTAATTGCCTTTTATATGGAATCTCCAGAGAACAAGTAAGGTCCTGGTACGGTTTATGTTCTAGACGGCTAATCGACACCTTTTGACCAATCAAAACCCAGAACTCGAACAGCTCTGTGGTATGGATATTAAATAATGTCACGATGTATTCTCTCGGCCTCTTGGCAAGCTTTCTCAAATTCCTTTTGATGATAGTCTCGCTTTTATCTCTGCGGATTAGGCGATGGACTTGTTTCATTTTCAGACTCCAGGCGGTAGAGATCTCGGTGTGCGTCTCATTTCCCGTGTCTCCTCTTCTCACCCTTTCCTCATTTGTAGAGTATCTAAATGTCATAAACGGAGCAGTCATGCTGTGTGTGCTATTCTGGAGGCTACAGAGAGCCTTTAATCCCTCAATACATATCCCATAAAGCTGCCTCATGTAGTGTGTGTGTGAGAGAGAGAGAGAGAGAGTGAGAAAAACCTGACAAACAATAAACGAGCGCGTTAGTGGCAGTAGCTGGGCCTCCACGGACCTTCGTTTCCACTCCGCTGCTCACTTAATCCATTAAAGAATTCCCCTTTGTAGATTTTCATAAGTTTCTTTCATTATTCAATAAAATCTTTTCTCACGCACATGGACACGTTTGAGAGCATAATTTGGCCCTCAATTGAACCTAGAAAAGATCATCAATGCGTCTCAAGTCAAGGTCAAAGCTTTTCATCACGGCTCTGATTTAGTAAAGAGTCCTGGATGTAAAAATCGCGTGCAAAAGTTTGAACTCCCGCAAACATCATCCAGGCTGATCTCCTGCTCATGCCTCTGTAGATTCCAGTGATTTAACGCATCGGTCTGGTTTGTGTGTTTGTTTGGAGTGAATATGGAATTTGGGGTGGAGCCTATGGAAATTTGTGTAAACCTGTTTCTGTTTTGTACATGTGCAAATAAAGCTACTGTCACAAACAATGTGTGGGCATCTCACAGTAATAGCTTGGCTCCGTACTGTGCTGTATAATTTTAATAACCTTTTCAATAGAATTTTTTAACAGCAACAGAGACAATTAAACAAAATGTTACTACTGTTTACTTTTTTACATTCCACCCTTTCTCACAAGATAATAAAGACTTTGTATATTTGTCAAAAATGAAAAGAAGGAAAATGAATAGAGAAAGAGAAAAGCAGAAGAAGTGTGTGTATACACCTTGTTGTGTTTATTTATTTGTTAATTGATTGATTGATTGATTGATTGATATAATTCCAACCCACTCCACCTTATATTAACCCACTCCTGCTAATATTCCTGCTTGTATCTTCCTGGTGTACTTTCTAATAAACTCCTGTTGTATTTTCACAATTATAAACACATTAGTAATGTAAACTACAATGGCTCCAACCAGAAGAATTTCTGAAGTGTGTAAAAAATTCTACAGTTTGGATCAGTTGATGATTGAAATATCACAAATAGATCATTGATCAATATAAAATTACTTGTACTGGTTAATGCCTTAAGGTAGATGAAAATGAAAACAAAAGCCAAAAACTTGACAGAAAAAAAAAAGCTAGAGCCAAAAAAAAAAAAAAAAAAGAAAGAAAAAAGGATTTCAGGAAGGCTGGAGAACTACATGTATTCCTTAAGACTACATTAAAAGTACAATAAGTCTGGAGCTTTGGAAGTGAATTATGAAGAGGGCTAGTTCAAAACATTTGCACATTACTGTACATTACACAATTCCTATTTGTATGTATTGATGTGCTAGCAAAGTGATTTGTACAATACTTTTAACATTTTTTTTAAACATTTAAAAAGCATAAATTATTAGCGTCTCCTTTTGCTTGTTGTTAAACATCCTGTGAATGATCACTTGAAAATAAAAATTCCATGTCAGCCCTCTTTAGCTCTCTCTATAGATCTGGGCCAGTATTCACTAAGTGTCTCAGAATCACTTATAGGAATCCCAAAGTTCATTTAGGACTGAAAATATTCCTAGCTCAGAGTAGGACATAAAAGTTGTTTATGAAGCCACCTACTCTTAAGTTCAGTGAGAAATATATTTATTTAATGTATTTTTAAGAATAGTAGATGTATATATTAACACACTGTTGAGGAAGTATATGAATATGTTTGATTTATTATTTCTGATATTGTGACAAACCCAAATCATCATTGTTTCAAAGCTGCATCTTTGCTTTTAATAAAGAAGCAAGTATCAGTCAGCTGAAAAAAAAAAGTATTACATTTTCATCCAAATGTGTCTTTTATCACTCACTCTGTATCACTCAATGTTACTAAAACGTCTCTCCTCCGCAGCATCTCTGCCTGAACACTACTACTAGCCAGTTAGGACACCTCCGGTACTCTCCTACATTTTTTGTGGAGATAGGAGTGATTTTCTATTTTAAGAATGTGGATGAATTGCTCTTACTCTTACTCCTAAAAGTAGGACGAAAATTGCATCACTGTGAGAAATTTTAGCCAGAGGAGTGAATTCCCACACTGAGACGCTTAAAAGTTAAGACGAGCCGAGATCCGAATAATGTAAATGGAATGATTTCCATTCGATTGGCCTTAACAAAAGCTGTGCTAATCTACGCCTTGAGCCATAGAGATGCTAAACTGTGTTCAGACTTTTACCGATATAACATACGATCTAAAAGAAAAGAACTTTGTTTGATTTTGGACATTCTTTTTCCTCGACAAAGGTTGGTTCTTAAAACACAGCCTTGACGCTTAGTTCCACGAAAAAGTGCTTATGATGGTTTTCAAGTTAAGGGCCAGATTAAGCAAGTCAAGTGAAAGTTGAAGAAGCTCAGCGCCGGTCATCGTGTGTAAGTGAGAAGCCGTGGATGAGTACGGCTGAGCCACCCTGAGGGCCAGACAAAGAAAAGAGCCACTCTTGTTAATGTGCCTCTCGAGTCAGGAGAAGATCTCAGAGAGGCAGCAGCATGGGGGTCCTTCGAGCTAGCGAGCCATCCAGCCGTCGCACCATCACTCCAGCGGCCCCCTATTGTCAGCATAGCAGGGTAGAGGAGCAGGAAAAGATGGCCTCCATTAGGATGGCTAGAAAAGAGCTTTACTATGAGCCTCGGATGGTAGACAAGAAGTAATGACGGGTTAGATGGACAAAGTAAAAAAGGAGGAGAAACGTAGGGAGGCCAGTTTATTCAGAAATACCATGAGGAGGGGGGAAACTTTTCTTTTTTTTTTTCCCGCACCACTTCCTTTTAAGAGGGCTTTTCCGAATGCTGTCTTCTGTCCTTCCATAGCAACCTGTGTGGCAGCCGTGCACTTTTTTTCCCCCCTCTTCTTTTAGCCTCCCTGGTAGGCCAACCTCCCCGTTCTGGCTAGTAGCTAAAGTTTCTGCTCCAGTAGACATGGACAAGGCTACCATTAACTGCAGCCCTGTGTGAGGAGCACGTGGGACAAAAGGCGCAACATGGCATCCCAGCCCTCAGACAAGACTGGAAACAAATGTTACAGGGCCTCGGCAGAATAGAATCATCCGGCCGATGTCACTGAATACATTTACCTACCTCAGAGCGCTTTCAGGCGTCTGCCTTTGTTTTACGCTGAGAAGAAGGGGAGGCGTGAATGAAGGGGTGGGATGGTGGGGTGCGGCGAGCGATGAGAAATAGCACGCATCTCCACAGTGACCATGCGAAATGCTTCACATGACAAAAAAAAAAAAAACAAAAAAAAAGAAATCCCCTCCACTCTCACGTCACTCTCAGGGCACAAGAGCTGTTCTCCAAAGCAAGCCTTTCATTTCAGTTGAGTTTTGTCTGTTGTTTTGTCTCATCTTGTTGTTTTTACGTGCTTTCTCTTATGAGCTTTACGGTAATTACACATTTTAAGAGGGAGTGTAAACTTTCCATCGCAAACTCCCAAAGCGTCACTGAAGAGTTTGTACAAATCATTAAGATCCATGAAACCAGGTTTGTCAACAAAACTTCTCAAAAGCTTCATACGGCCCGTTGTTCTCTTAGTGTTTGTAATCCTAGAGAATACAACGTACGTACATAAGAGTTAGACAAAACACAGACAAGTTTGTTTTTGTTTTGTTTTTTTCAGAAGGAATGAAGTCTTGTTATGTCTTGTGCAGGTTTGATTGTTTGCAAATAATGAAATAATTACCTGAAATAAGCCGCTAATATTCCGTGTTTAATTATTAAAAGGTTAAAAAAAAGAAAAAAAATTAAATAATAAAAAGATGAACAATTTTCAGAAAAGTGTATCATTACATTTTATCGATATTACATCATCATGTCCCTCAGCCCTTAATGTCAACGCACGCTTATGAAGCCACAGTGCAGACCCCCTTTAAATAATACAGCACAAATATAACAAAATAAAACCCCCAAAATTTGTAATAAAATACCAGTTTTACTTTTTAGTACATTATTAGAAATTAATCATCAGGACTTTTCCCTTTGGAAAGTCATTACTTTGTAGTTTCAGTTGTGAACCTTTTTTTTTTTTTTTGTCCTGGTAATCTCGACAATCCACTGGCTTTGATTCAGTCATCTTTTCAATGATATTCTAATCCATTTGCTCTTTGAGCCTTTGTAGAAGTCACAGTCTGCAGTCGGGCGCACAATGACAACTTACTGGTGTATGACATTAAAGGTTTTGTGAGCCGCACCATACTTGAATGGGCCACTATTCTGCGCTTTAGCATGTGGAAGTGTGTGTTTTCAGACTGGTTGTCATGGCAATTTTGTTTCCTTGTCCTCATCCTCCTCCTCCCATCATCACATGCACCCTTACGCCCAATTTGAAGGATATGAATGTAGAGCAAATTTCTGTTAAATTTGAGCAGCAAACTCAGAAAGAGGTCAGCGTGTTATATTGGTTAATAAAATGTGACCAAAAAGCAAAAAAATAAAAATAAATAAATAATAAATTAAATTGTATCATTATACTGTGCGTATGTTGTATTTTGCATCACTCATTATACATAATCCAAGATGGAGAACTAATGAATAAAGACAATACTGTGTCATCATTGAAGTTTTCTATAAGTTGTTTATAAGGAGTCTCCAGTTTCCTAAATGAATAAATGTGCAAAAGTCCAAGGACAGATAGAGACAAATGACCGAAATGTAAAAAGTTGATTTTCTGCTGTAACTAACATAAAGCATATTTTCTCTTTAGCATACTAATAATTTCTAGCAGTAAACACTACAAAATACATTATTATGATTATGATTATGATTATGATTATTATTATTATTATTATTATTATTATACAACATCTCAGAAGGCTTGATAACCCATTTGCTAACATAAATTGAAACCAAAATTTAAAATGTCCACATTTGGGGTAACACAATGCTGCTATCTGTATTTGTACAGTACCTGTGAACAGAATTAAACTCAAGTGGGCGTGGCTTAATCCAATCAATTGATTATTGTCAGAAAAATTGAACAGGCAGTTCCTAAGAATGAATGAATGCTGTAAATGCGATGCATGTTAAGGTTATGTACATACACTATATTGGCAAAAGTATTCACTCCCCCATCCAAATCATTGAATTCAGATGTTCCAATCACTTCCATGGTTACAGGTGCATAAAATCAAGTATCTAGCCATTCATACCGCTTCTACAAACATTTGTGAAAGAATGAGTCGCTCTCAGGAGCTCAATGAATTCCGGTGTGGTACTGTGATAGGACGCCACCTGTGCCAAAAGTCCAGCCGTGAAATTTCCTTGCTACTAAATATTCCACAGTCAGCTGTTAGTGGTATTATAACAAAGTGGAAGCGATTGGGAACGACAGCAATGAGATCCGTCTTGATCTCAACCCATTAGAACATCTTTGAATTCGATGAAATTAGATAAATTAGAGCGGAGACTCGGAGACATTCTTGGTTTATTCTGCATACTGTACTCTGATCTTCTCTGATGTGGATATGTGCTGCATTGGACTTAAAAGGACAAAAGTGTTCTATTCATCTCATATAATCCATAATCAGTTTTCAGCTAAAAGAGAGCCACCAAACTGGTGGCGACTATATTATGTTGTAGATTTTTCCAGTTTTCCCAACGCACTTAAAAGTTGTGTTTGACATAAATGAAAAGGACTGACTTGTCACCGTATCAACAAAAAGCAGCCAGAGCCTGTTCTAGTGTACTGAGGAAAGGGACAGAACCTCAAGGAGTCAGCGTCCTCCCTCAATGGGCTTGTGTCACTTCTGACAAATTGGGCCCTTTAGCCAAACTACCTGTGTGGGTTCTCAATGTAGTCCCTAACTGACTTCATGCCCATAACCAGCATCCCCTCTTCCCCTTCCCCCCCCTTTTTGCTTTTGTTTGTTTTCTCTGGACCTTTTCTGTCTCTTTCTGACGTCGCTCTGTCTCAAGTGGGCTGGTTGTATCCTGGGAACCTGGCAAGTGCCTCTGTGGTGCTCCGAAGTCGGCTGGTGAATTAGCCCTTATTAGTCTGCAGTTTGACATCCAGACCAGCAGCAACTTGTCAGAGGAGCCGCAGCTGACAATGAGAGCGCTCTTAACGAGCCAAATAAAGGAGGAAGGAAGGCTTGCCAAGTGGAGTTAAGTGCACACCTTCACCCCCCCCCCCCCCCCCACACACACACACATACACTGTCTCAATATTCTTGTTAGAACATTCCAATGCATAATTATTACTGACACTAATTTGTGCATTGTAACACCTACATCTAGCAATTAAATTCAGAAGAAAAAAAACAATGAGACTTTTTAATTAAATAACCATTGATATAAAAAGCCATTCCAGTCAGACACAAACTACAGACAATTCAGATTCACCTTTTTAAAAACTAAAACCCTACACCTTTGAAGAACATCAGATTTTAAAAAAGAAAAGTGAGGGATCAAACAAAGTTTAGGATTAGCATTTAATCACTATTTAATGTCTGATGAAGTAGTTTGCTCTGGTCCCATCCCAATGAGACGTGGCGACATAGCTTACAGCAGGTTATGGTCGCTGAACCGCTGGATGTCCAGGTGGTGCTCCGAAAACAACGTGGGCTTCATAGACAACTGGAAGACCTTTGAGGGCAAAACTGGCCTGTTAGGACGGGACAGTGTCCATCCCACTCGGGAAGGTGCAGCTCTCATTTCTTGCAGTATAGCACATAGTCTCATATTAGGATAGTAGCATAATTATCATTTACAGACCTGAATTTCTTTGTGTCTTGAGTTCCTCTCAAACCTCGTCATTTCTGTAGAGAAAGCGTTAATTGCTGGAGATTTTAATATTCGTTTTGAGAATCCAGAAGACCCTCTGAGAACAGCATTTATGTTCATATTGGACTCGGCAGGAGTAAACCCATAAAGCAGGTCACACTTTAGATTTCATATTATTCTTCGGATTAAGTATACGAAATTTATTCACAGTTCCACAGTCTGAAGTTATCTCAGATCACTATCTTGTCTCAATTAAAGTGTGTCATAGTAATATGTCTCTAGTCGAGCTACACATGTCGTTCCTGAGCTGCCATTGATCCAGACTCCCTCTGCCCTCTGGACCTGCCTGACTCATCCTGGTGCCCCACTTCTGGTTGGAGATCTCGTCACATGGATACCCCGTGTGTCTCTTCGGGATGCACGGACTTGGCTGCAGTCGCTCGATAGTTCAGGACTGGAATTTCCTACAAGTCTACCAGAGCCTCCAATAACTACCTGGACCCCATATTAGCATCAATTAACATCTGTTAACAACTGTTATACTGAACTGCCTGCCACCCAAAACACAGTATGAATGCAGATCAATTCCTGCTTTCTGTTTCACCCAGATGAGGATGGGTTCCCTGTTGAGTCCGGTTCCTCTCAAGGATTCTTCCTACTGACATCTCAGGGTGTTTTTCCTTACCACTGTCGCCCTTGGCTTGTTCATCAGGAAGGAAATCATTTGTCCTAGTTTTCTACATAGTAACAGAAGAAATATCTGGACCTTCTAGGCTTCTATAACGCTTCTTAGATTGCTCTGCACTTTAAAACAATGGTTCAGTCTAAGATAGGGATGTCCTTGGTTGTATGGTTCTACATAGAAACTATTAAAAGGTTTTTCTAAGTAGAAAACTACGATAGAGCTTTACCATGGCCAGGAACTATTGCTTCTCCTCCCCACTCCCCAGCTGGACAGTGTTCATATAGTTTTTGTTCTCCGTTCTCGGGTTCACTTGCATGTTTATACTCTCCAATACAGCAGGTGATAGTATGCATCAACTGGGTTTGTGAGCAAAAGAAGAAGAGAACAAAGAAGTTTACCTCTGCGCTATGCCTAATACTACTGATATTGTGTCTTCCTTTGTTACCTTTGCATGCTCCTGTACGTGCACACAGAGATTTCGACGGAGACCAACAGCACTGATGACATTGCATGTAAACAGAGATCTACCCCCTTTCTCGGCTACATTTGACCTCCATCTCTGATTCGATCCGTGCGTCCGTGAGTATGCTCTACTATGCCCGAGATCACCTTTTCAAGAAGACTCTGGCGCGGTTTCTAACACTGGAACAATTGTGTTCTGATGTGGAAAACGGTCTTAAGTGAGATAAAAATTAAGATCATTTTGGGTTTTAGATTAATTCAAGTTATTCAAGTTTGGTGGTTTGTTTTCTTTTCCCAGCTGTTCATTAACACCAGAGATTAAGACAGCAGCCAGCAGCATTCACCTCCATTCCTGTATGATGCTACCACTACACAGGAGGCTAGGGCTTCCTTTCAGATGACTCACTCACTCATAAAGCAGTGTACAAGGCATGGGTTATGACAACTCCTTTACAGGGCGGAAATTATGTCATGTCTCTGTCAACACACACAGTTCATTGGGTTCCAAGATATGTTCATCCTTACAGAATCTGTAAAAATTGAGAGTACTTACAAAGTTGCTGGTTTAATAAATTTTAAATCCTAGTGTTTAATCTCTCTGAATATTTTCTTAGATGAGCTTGAGGTCAAGTGGCTTTGTGTTAACAACCAAATAGCATGGCCAGGTTAGATCCAATGACTTTGGTTATAAAAGGGGCAGTGGTGGCTCACACAGTTAAGGCTATGGGTTATCGGAAGGTTGGGGGTTTGAGCCCCAGCACTGCCAAACTAAAAATGCTGAGCCCTTGAGCAAGGCTGTTAACCCTATCTGCTCCAGTATCCCATCTGACCAGAACTTCCAAACTGGGGTGAATAAAAAAAAAATATTTCACTATGCTGTAAGTTACATGTGACAACTCTTAATCCAGGATGGAGAAAAATATTCATCAGAGGTCTGTCCATGACCCGATTAGGGTTTCCTCTATGTACATCTATATTCTCCTACTGTCCAAAGACATGTGGTGTAGGCTGATTGTCATTGCCCAATTGCCTGTTGTGTAATATTGGCTGTGAGAGTGCGTGCCTATGCCCTGTGATGTGTTGGCGCTCCATAGAGCGTGTATTCCATCCTGTGTCCTGAGATTCCAGGAATAAGCTTACAAAGGGTAAGTGGTATAGATGCATGGCTCTATCATGTTAACCAGATCACTGAAAATTATTAAATGAAAGTTCTGTGAAGGTATTATTGTTCGAAATGGCCAATCAAAGAAAGATTTATCAAGGTTCTCAAAATATGGCACTGGTACCTTCATTATTAATAAAAAGGAATTAGAATAATATGCCACTAGTGGCAGTACATCAACACATGTATCCTAATCAGAATGTGAGTTGTATCTCAGCTTACCCCAGGATAATCTGCAGAAAGGTAGGAAAACACTTCTATCACAGGGAAGTTCCTTATAACTTCTTCTTCATGTTGGTTTGGATCTACACATGCTGCTCCTAAGCTCCCAGTGATCCAGACCCTCATCTGCCCTCTGCACCTGCTGACTCATCCCTGCGCTGAACTGGACTTTGTGTTAATTTAAATAACTTCTGTTATATCGAACTTTCATCTGCATAACACACATGATGTTCTACAATTTCTGTTATCTGTCATCACCCAGATGAGGATGGGTTCCCTGTTGAGTCTGGTTCCTCTCAAGGTTTCTTCCTATTGCCATCTCAGGGAGTTTTTCCTTGCCACTGTCGCCGTCACCCTTGGCTTGCTCATCAGGGACAATCTCATTATCTAGACACATTTTTCTTACACATATATACATTTCCATAAGTCTTCTTTTCATTTTCTTTTCAGTTCTGTGAAGCTGCTTTGAGACAATGACCATTGTTAAAAGCGCTATAGAAATAAAATTGAACTGAATTGAATTGAATATAGTGTGATGAACCAATCAGGTTGCGTCCTTCAAAATTCTGGAGCTGGAGCAAGTTTATGAAAGACCGAAGCTCTATGAATGACAGATGGTATGGAATTCCACGGAGCAAACAGGTTGTCCTAATCACACTCGGCAGCGAGATCCTTCACAGCTCTGCCGCTCTTCTTCTTCTTCTTCTTCTCCACCACCTGCATCAGATTAGCAGATCTCTGTCTTCACTCTGCATGCTGAACAGAGGGCTGCCTTCCATCAGTGAACATATAGGTTCACTGATTTCCATCTGTTCTACCAGCTGGAGCACAAGGACAGTGAGGCTGTGCATGGTGTGGGTGGAAAGTGTGCTAGAAGCCCGTTCTTGAGGGAAAGGTACCCATTAAGGGTTCTTTGAAGCTTTTCTGAAAGAAAACCACTGTTTGGTTTAAGGAGTCTGAGGAAAAAATATTTGAGGGTCTAGATGATTTTCTTAGGAGCTAGCAAAATTGGTTCCTCCTAAAGGGGCTGGTTGGGTGGATAATGTTGCTATGCTGTGAAAAAGGCAAACATAATGTTTGGTGTTCTCCTAAACCTCTTTAGGTGTCTCAAAGCCCTCTCATCTTTAAAGAATCCATAAGGAAATCTTTTTTTTCTCTCTCTCTAAAAATGTAGCTTGAATATTTGAGCTTGCTGTATAGTATATTATGGATATGGAAGAGTGGAAGAGTCAGTGAAATGTGAAGTAGAACATCTTCGCATCCTTAACTGTACAAAGAATCTTTGTGAAGTGTCGCTTTTGAGTCCTTGGCTTGAATCCCAAACTGGATACTCAGCACACCAGTGGTGTCATTATTCTGAAAATATTGTCGAAGAATGCAGCACAACCCATATTAGATCTTTTTCTATTAGTAGTTCCTAGTATCAGAGATTTCAGAAATTTCCAAATCTTACATTCAACAGCTTAAAGTTGTTCCAGTTAGAACCTTTTTTTTTTTTTTTAACTTAGCATTTTAACTGCTCAGAGAATCCGAGAGGCCCATTTTTAAGTCTAAAACATTTTCGTTGTGTTACAAACTGCAACTGGATGGTATAATGCCATATTTATTCATCATCAGAAACCTTGTAGGGTGTTGGTAGATTTGAACCTCAGTTCAACAAAAGCAAAAGCATCAAATATTACCCCCAGCAGCTTCAAGAAATAAATATAGATAAATTATACCAAATTACACCAAGATGTAGAGTTTCTTTTCCAGTCTGGTAACAACCTTTTTACCCTTACTGTTTTTTTTTCATGGAGATCAGTGACTTCACATGATTTCAGATTTCAGGAAAAAAAAAAAAACTAAGTTTTGAGATGCATTTCTGCTCAACATGGCTGTAAATAGTGCTTATTTGAGTTCAGTAGCATCATCTTGAGCTAGTCTGGCCATTCCTCTCTGACCCCTCTAGATAACAATATGTCTCCACCCACAAAACAGATGCTCACTGGATGAAGTTGTATGTAGAGGAACTCAACAATTAAAGAAATGCTCTAAGACGCCAGTGTACTTGCTTGCAAATATCACTGAGATGCCACGTCCCCCATTTTGATGTTTGAAGCAAACTTTACCTGAAGCTCCTGACCTGCATTGTTGCAACATGAGTGGCTGATTATCAGGTGCAGATGGTGGATGGAGAGGTCTGAACGACTGCAGAAAAGATCTCCACAAACATCATTGAGCTGCTGAGTTTCTGAGGGAACATGAACAGCACGGGCATCCTGCCATCATGCCAAAATAGGCTCTAACACTGGGGAGTGTGCATTCTCCTCTTTCATTCCTCTGCCCTCTCGTCTTGACCATTGGGCCACATGGGGCCTTTTGTCACTGGTCAGGATGGTGCATAATAAGAACCGACCGAGGTGAGCGGAAACCGCAGGAGAGCAGCGAGGGTGATGGAAGTAGGTGCTGCGGCTTCTCAGCGGGGCTGTTGACACGTAGCTGTGACCCTGGCCTGAGGCTCAGGAGGTCAGCGCTGGTCTGTTTAGAGGAGAGAAAGGGAAGATCAGCACACACTTGGATGTGCGCTGACCACCCAGGGGACGACGGCTGATTTGGGCTACAGATGTTCCATATTCATATTCATGCCATAGATCTTAGAAAAGAACATGAGCTTTGAAATAATACAAAAAAAGAAGCTTTGATGTTGAATAAATATATTCAAATGATCACACAAAACATAATGCTTGACAAAGATCCTGGTTCTCCAATTACCACTGATAATATGAGGTTATTACACACTTTCTGGGTTTTAATCATCCAACAGCCATGGAATAATCAGGATACTTTCTCATGAAGTTTGTTATTCAGGTGAGATTTTGTGTTTGTTTTTTAAATGTATTTTATTTGCATTCTGATTGGTTGAATATATTATCGTTTCCATAGTAACAGCTCATTCACATGCTTTTGGACTGACGCTTGACGTAAAAAATAAAGCTGTGAGTAATTCTAAAATGGGGGAAGTCTTCGATAGAGACAATAAAGTGAGATTGGTGGAGGAACAACTGCGTGTAGCTGCTATAACAAATGTTCCATCTTCCACATCATTGGTGCTCACGTTCCAGATGTTGCTTCCGGCATCTGCACCTTACCCCTCATTTCACTCCTTTCCCTGATGATTAATCAAACCCGTGTCTTTTTGAGATAAATGACCTCCTTCCTGTTTATCTGAGCCCGAGCTCTCGTCTCCTCGGCGTAGACCTGATAAGGTTCCTGACATGAGAAACCTGTCCTTCTCCACAATTGGCTCTGGTGTCCTGCTGAAGAAGGGCTGTGTGATAAGAGTACAGAGGGCAGCTGATTGCCTTTAACCTCCCCATCAATCCCTCTCTCATCCATCCTCTCTGACAGTGTGTGTGACTGCTCGCAAACGTTTGAGGAAGCCCTGCTGGAGATACAGGCCTTATCACCACCCAACCAAGCTGCCATCTCACACTCATCCATCCATCAGCTGCTCAACAGCCTGGAAGAACGCCTCGCTTTTATTCCTCTCATCCACCGTTTTGTCTTGTCTGTCGCACACACTTACACCTACACACACCTACACATGCTGTACTATACTACATAATAACATGTAAGGCTTCTTAATTTTATAATTCATTTTAGATGGTCCTACAATTTAAACAAAAGCAATCAAGAAAGAAAGAATGAAAGAAAATATTGTGGAAGTAATCAGACAGAAAAACAGAAGGAAGACTTTAGATAGATAGATAGATAGATAGATAGATAGATAGATAGATAGATAGATAGATAGATAGATAGATAGATAGATAGAAGGAAAATAAAATTACTATGGAAGCAACTAAGAAGGAAAGATAAACAGACAGAAGATAAATGAGAAAGAAAGGAAAGAATAAATTAATTTAAAGGAAGGAAATATTGTGGACAAAATATTGAAAAAAAAAAGTAATATTGAGAGTAATAAAAAAGCAGTTTTTTGAGTTGAATGAAAAAGGGCACACTAAAGAAAGAAAGAAAGAAAGAAGGAAGGAAGGAAGAAAATAAATAAGGAAAGAAAAAAAAAGGAAGGAAGAAAAGAAAGAAGGAAGGAAGGAAGGAAGAAAAGAAAGAAAGAAGGAAGAAAAGAAGAAAAGAAAGAAAGAAAGAAAGAAGGAAGGAAGGAAGAAAAGAAAGAAAGAAAGAAAGAAAGAAAGAAGGAAGGAAGGAAGAAAAGAAAGAAAGAAGGAAGGAAGAAAAGAAATTAAGAAAGAAAGGAAGGAAGAAAGAAAGAAAGAAAAGGAGGTCGATAGAAGCAGCAGTAAGAGAGAGAGATATTTAAGGATGAAAGTTTTCCTGCGTAAAATAAAGTTGTTCCAGTAGTTGTGTGTGTATGAAGTGTATTAGACAGCGCGGGTCCCTACAGGCCGCGTGCAGAGACACATGTGACTTTCAGTTCGTCTGAGTTTTTGTGCTAAAACACTGAGCTCATTAACACAGAGTTACACACCGAGTCTCAGATTAATGACCACGCCCGAGGTTCACTCCATCAGGCCATTTATCAGCGCGCACATGTAGGTCAGTTCCGCAACAAACACACACTCCAAGTCACACTCGAACACACACGGACACACTCTCCACCACACTTGAAGACACACACATGAACCTGAGAGTTTGGCTGGATTTAATTGCCACTGAAGGTCCATGACCTGAAAAAGCTCTTCACTCGTCACTCCTGATCAAGGAGACGCAAACGCTACACGGCCTTACACACACGTTATGCTCTCAGCTAAGCATTAACGTTTACTCTACAGTGTGTGATCTTTATCCCTGGGAATATTTTTACAGTAGCAGAGTTTTAGAAATGTGAATGATACTAATGACATAGTTATTGTTATTACAGCTTGAAGAGGAAAGAAAGAAAGAAAGAAAGAAAGAAAGAAAGGTGAATTATTATTCAAAATAATTATTATTAGTTCTACACATTAGAACTAAAAAAAGGATTGAAAAGTACTGTTTAGCTGGTGTGTGTGTGTGTGTGTGTGTGTGTGTGTGTGTGTGTGTGTGTGTGTGTGTGTGTGTGTGTGTGTGTGAGAGAGAGAGAGAGTAACTGGGTTAACGAGTCCTCAGAGACGTGAGGCTAACTGCATTAGCGGCGCTTGTTCACACACTCGGCCTCGACATTTATTATCTCGAACTGAGAGCTGCGTCAACAACCTGACTGTCGGTGGGAGATAATAAACTTCTGCCTGCTACAACACTCCTCTTATAACTGAACAACACCATCTCCGAGTGTTTGAGAAATGTCCAATTTAATTTAATTGAAATAGTTCACGTTGAAAGCAGAAAGCAGCTTTACACAAACCTGGAGGAAAACTGAGCGTTAAAAGAACATATTCTGAGTGTTGCGGAGACTAAAGATTGATCTCAGGCTGTTAGGTTTCTCTGAGCTGATGTTCAGCTAACCGTGTTTTTAGTGCGGTTGGCGTGTTCAGAACGGATTGTGTGCTCAGTGCAGACGGCATGTTTAGAGTGGTTGGCCTGTTCAGAGTGGTCCAATTGGTCAGTGTGTTTAAAAAACGGTCGGCATGTTTGGGGTGTTTAGAGTGGAAGCAGTGTTTTGAGTAGCTGGTGTGTTTAGAGTGATCAGCGCCGCAGTGATTATCGTGGTCGGCATGTTTAGCCTGCTCACCCATATAGCATGGTGTTTAGTGAGTGGTTGGCATGTGTAGCGTGGTGTTTAGTGTGTGGTTGGCATGTTTAGCACGGTGTTTAGTGTGTGGTTGGCATGTTTAGCCTGGTGTTTAGTGCGTGGGTGGCATGTTTAGCATGGTGTTTATTGTGTGGCTGGCGTATTTAGCATGGTGTTTATTGTGTGGTTGGCGTATTTAGCATGGTGTTTATTGTGTGGTTGGCATGTTTAGTGTGATCGCCATGTTTAGCATGGTATTTAGTGTGTGGTTGGCGTGTTTAGTGTGGTGTTTATTGTGTGGTTGGCATGTTTAGTGTGATCCTCATGTTTAGCATGGTGTTTAGTGTGTGGTTGGCATGTTTAGCGTGGTGTTTAGTGTGTGGTTGGCATGTTTACCGTGGTGTTTAGTGCGTGGTTGGCATGTTTAGCGTGGTGTTTAGTGCGTGGTTGGCATGTTTAGCATGGTGTTTATTGTGTGGCTGGCGTATTTAGCATGGTGTTTATTGTGTGGTTGGCGTATTTAGCATGGTGTTTATTGTGTGCTTGGCATGTTTAGTGTGATCGCCATGTTTAGCATGGTATTTAGTGTGTGGTTGGCGTGTTTAGTGTGGTGTTTATTGTGTGGTTGGCATGTTTAGTGTGATCCTCATGTTTAGCATGGTGTTTAGTGTGTGGTTGGCATGTTTAGCGTGGTGTTTAGTGCGTGGTTGGCATGTTTAGCGTGGTGTTTAGTGCGTGGTTGGCATGTTTAGCATGGTGTTTATTGTGTGGCTGGCGTATTTAGCATGGTGTTTATTGTGTGGTTGGCGTATTTAGCATGGTGTTTATTGTGTGGTTGGCGTATTTAGCATGGTGTTTATTGTGTGGTTGGCGTATTTAGCATGGTGTTTATTGTGTGGTTGGCATGTTTAGTGTGATCGCCATGTTTAGCATGGTATTTAGTGTGTGGTTGGCGTGTTTAGTGTGGTGTTTATTGTGTGGTTGGCATGTTTAGTGTGATCCTCATGTTTAGCATGGTGTTTAGTGTGTGGTTGGCATGTTTAGCGTGGTGTTTAGTGCGTGGTTGGCATGTTTAGCGTGGTGTTTAGTGCGTGGTTGGCATGTTTAGCATGGTGTTTATTGTGTGGCTGGCGTATTTAGCATGGTGTTTATTGTGTGGTTGGCGTATTTAGCATGGTGTTTATTGTGTGGTTGGCATGTTTAGTGTGATCGCCATGTTTAGCATGGTATTTAGTGTGTGGTTGGCGTGTTTAGTGTGATCGCCATGTTTAGCATGGTATTTAGTGTGTGGTTGGCGTGTTTAGTGTGGTGTTTATTGTGTGGTTGGCATGTTTAGTGTGATCGTCATGTTTAGCATGGTGTTTAGTGTGTGGTTGGCATGTTTAGTGTGTGGTTGGCGTATTTAGCATGGTGTTTAGTGTGTGGTTGGCGTGTTTAGTGTGATCGTCATGTTTAGCATGGTGTTTAGTGTGTAGTTGGCATGTTTAGCATGGTGTTTAGTGTGTGGTTGGCATGTTTAGCGTGGTGTTTAGTGTGTGGTTGGCATGTTTAGCATTGTGTTTATTGTGTGGTTAGCGTATTTAGCATCGTGTTTATTGTGTGCCTGGTGTATTTAGCATGGTGTTTATTGTGTGGCTGGCGTATTTAGCATGGTGTTTAGTGTGTGGTTGGAAATGTTTTGTGTGATCGTCGGCATGTTTAGCGTGGTCGTCATGTTTAGCATGGTGTTTATTGTGTGGTTGGTATGTTTAGCATGGTGTTTAGTGTGTGGTTGGCGTATTTAGCATGGTGTTTAGTGTGTGGTTGGAGTATTTAGCATGGTGTTTAGTGTGTGGTTGGAGTATTTAGCATGGTGTTTAGTGTGTGGTTGGCGTATTTAGCATGGTGTTTAGTGTGTGGTTGGCATGTTTAGTGTGATCGTCATGTTTAGCATGGTGTTTAGTGTGTGGTTGGCATATTTAGCATGGTGTTTAGTGTGTGGTTGGCGTATTTAGCATGGTGTTTAGTGTGTGGTTGGAGTATTTAGCATGGTGTTTAGTGTGTGGTTGGCATGTATAGCGTGGTCTTCATGTTTAGCATGGTGTTTAGTGTGTGGTTGGAGTATTTAGCATGGTGTTTAGTGTGTGGTTGGAGTATTTAGCATGGTGTTTAGTGTGTGGTTGGCATGTTTAGTGTGATCGTCATGTTTAGCATGGTGTTTAGTGTGTGGTTGGCGTATTTAGCATGGTGATTGGTGTGTGGTTGGAGTATTTAGCATGGTGTTTAGTGTGTGGTTGGAGTATTTAGCATGGTGTTTAGTGTGTGGTTGGCGTATTTAGCATGGTGTTTAGTGTGTGGTTGGCATGTTTAGTGTGATCGTCATGTTTAGCATGGTGTTTAGTGTGTGGTTGGCATATTTAGCATGGTGTTTAGTGTGTGGTTGGCGTATTTAGCATGGTGTTTAGTGTGTGGTTGGAGTATTTAGCATGGTGTTTAGTGTGTGGTTGGCATGTATAGCGTGGTCTTCATGTTTAGCATGGTGTTTAGTGTGTGGTTGGCGTGTTTAGCGTGGTGTTTATTGTGTGGTTGGCATGTTTAGTGTGATCGTCATGTTTAGGTGTTTAGTGTGTGGTTGGCGTGTTTAGCGTGGTCTTCATGTTAGCATGGTGTTTAGTGTGTGGTTGGCGTGTGTTGCGTGGTCATCATCTTTAGCATGGTGTTTATCGTGGTCATGAGTTTAATGATGGCACCAGGTCTTTAACCCTCCCCCTGAGGTAGTGGATAACATATCAAAGTTCTGGTCAGTCTGACCTTCACACTTCTCCTCTATTCAGTGTCCAAGTCCTGAACAAAGCACACAGAGCTCAGACTTCTGAGCTGATTATAGCCAAGCCCCCATCATGCCCCCTGCCCACTTTAATACCCACCCAACACACAACACACCCCAACACACACCCTGCAATGGGCTCCTCGGGGAGCCAAGGCCATGGTCCAGCGTGACCCTGAGCAACTCCAGCCATGTTTGGACACATCCGAGCACAAAGCAACACCAGCACTAATCCATCAGATTAGCATACGGGACAGGACAGAGGAGGGCAGAGGGCTCCGGACCACCGTGTCCAGCGTCGGCATGGAAACAGACGCATTGTCCAAACGGGGATGCACCCTCCCGCTGTTATGCCAGGGGTGATCTGGGTTCTGTTGCCACTTAATCTGGATTCAGTCTTTATCCTGACAGATGTACAATCTGCTTTTATCTCTGACAGACAAGAACATCTTAACATTTTCTCTACCACACACACACACACTGCTCAGAGGGAGCAGATAAGTTTATTATAACTGGAGATTCAGCTCAGGTCTAAGTTATATTAAATTCCTTATCGTTTCCATAGTAACTTCTTATATCCACGAACATGTAACAGAGTCTCAGTATTTATTAACAATGTTTGATTGTTGAGGTTGTGATGTTTTTTTTTTTTTATTATTCATGGAAGGAGTCTCCAGTAACGGCGCTTTGTTACTCCAATTTCCAGCATGGGAAAGTCTTCCAATCTCAGTGGAAAAGGTATACAGTATACTGTATATGCACACAAAATGTAATAAAAATAGAAATCTAAGAATATATACAATGGCCATTCTATATATTGTTATATTTATAGTTTTACATTTACATTCGCTTTAGTGCTCTGAGAGCTACCAAACAAATTTCGTTTTATAGCGACAATGACAGTTGATGGTCACGCCTCTCCTCCAGGTCTTCTTATCCCAAATTCGGTTGTTTTCTTTGATTGATGCAGGAAGTGATTTGACCCTTCTGAAACAGGATATGTTTCCTGATGTGGACACTCACTGTATCAGTAAATAACGTTGCCAGCTGAACCATATTAACCACTGCAGTAATTATCCAATGGAAGGCTCTTAACCTTCACCTTTTTGCTTAGTTAAATCCAGGTGGTAACTTTATTTATATATATAAATAAAGAGAGAGAGAGAGAGAGAGAGAGAGAGAGAGAGAGAGAGAGAGAAATTAAAACATTTTGAAAGATGTATACAGATACATTGCTATGCATAGAAGAAAAGGAAAAAATATTTAAGGTAGTAAGAAAGAAAAGAGGAATCTCTCCAAAAAGACAGACAGATGGACAGACAGTTATGCAGCAAGATAGACAGACAGACAGACAGACAGACAGACAGACAGACAGATAGATAGATAGATAGATAGATAGATAGATAGATAGATAGATGGGTTTAGATGATATTACTTATTTCATAAGTAATGAAAGCACTAACATGTGTCATGGGTGTTGGGTTATTAATAAGGTCGGATGTTACTGTGAATAATCTGAGCACAGACCCACAGAAGATCAGATCTGTTTCATCATATGCTCAGAAATGATTATTAATATTGGACCACCAACCTCGCTCTCCTCCAGAGGCATGAGCCACTTGTCCTGCAGCTCGTTTCCTGTCAGGCATGCCGTGTGTGTGTGTGTGTGTGTGTGTGTGTGTGTGTGTGTGTGTGTGTGTGGTGGAGGCAGAGTGGGGCGGTCACGAGGGGGGCTTGCTCTGACAAGCCTGTGTGTTCGCATTCAGCAGCGAGGTCGTGTGTCAGGGGTGAGAGTTCACTCCAGAGGGTGTGCAGGGGTTACGGCGGCCTGGGGCAGGTAGACTCCTAATTGGCCCATGGAGAATTTTTGTGCTTTTGGCAGGCTGGGTGAGGAACAGAGTCGAGCCGACTCGCACTGCGCGGGTGAGAAATGTCATGGGGTTAAACGTTTCTTCCTCGGCACAGACTGTACAGACTGAACCCTCGCGCCGGATGGAAAATGTAAAACTGGCAGTGATTACTGATAAGTCCAAAGGAACGTCACGATCAGTTCAGGGTTATATAACACAATAAAGCGTCTTTATCTAACACACTATTAGCGGAAATATTACGCTACGAGGCCAGGGGTTAAATTACAGAGGCAGCGCTGGAGCTCTGGCTGATAAACTCAACCAGGGTTCACTTCAGGCGAGATAACATTAACTCTTTATACTGTGAGTGAAGGATAACTCACACAGTGTCGTGCTGTTACAGGAAAGTCATCAACAACAGGCTGGTGTGATGAAGTAGAGTCAGTCGGTCTCATCACTCAGAAGTTTATTTTAGATCTCTAGTATCAAAGCGGTTTGATAGCCGACAGAGCAGAATGATGTCCTGCTCCGTCCTCTTCTACAGCAGCTTCATAGTGTTTAGGAAAATTTGATAGATGGATGGATGGATGGATGGATGGATCATTTTGATTTGGATCCCGAACCTGATGAGCTTTACACTCTCTCCGGTGAGTCTGAGCCGAGCCGAGTCTGATCAGGTTTTGTTTTCAAGGCTGCTGGACATCAGTACTGTTTAACTGGCCTTTATTTACTACTGTTTAGCCAAACAATAAAAAATAACACTGTTACAACACACACACACACACACACACACACACACACACACACACACACACACACACACACACACACACACACACACACTATAATGCCTCGTTATCCATCCCTGCCGATTTGTTGACATAACTCTGCCATTACCTCAGCGCAGAGCCGACACTGAGAGCTGCCTAATTTCATTAACAAGAGAAGAGCTGCAGCTGGAGAGCAGGAGCGCAAGCGGCAGAATACACGGGAGGGAGCGATGGAGTGTGAGAGGGAGCACTCCTGCATTTCTTTCCCCTGAGTGAATAACAGGAATGTGTTGAGTGGAGTGTGTGAGAGTGTGTACATGAGGAACAGATAATGAGAGAGAGAGAGAGAGAGAGAGAGAGAGAGAGAAATAAATACCATCACTCCATAATGCAAGTAATCAAACATACTGTACATGAAGCCATTCCCATCTCCGAGTCCTGGGAACGCAGCATGATCCGGGTCACAGAAACTAAATCTGTTAACAACCACAACGCAAACGCTTTCCTGCCATTTGTGGTTGTAGTTGATCATTCTTTTTAATCTGCAGTCCATGATTTTTATTTCTCCTGATCTCCAGGTCTATAGTGATGTGAGATTAGAAGATAAGAAGTTCATCACATCTCCTTACGCTGAGAAAAGACCAGAAACCCTGTTCACACGGCAGACTCCAAAAATATATCTAAAGGAAGATGATGTAAAGGTTTAAACATACAAAAGTATTTGAGTATAAAACACAAAGCCAGGATGAGCGTTCCACTGGACATGGACATATGAGAGAGAGAGAGAGAGAGACACTATATAAGGAAATGATTGAAGGAAAGGGAAGATGCTGCATGAATAAATAAATAAGTAAATAAATAAATGGATAAATTAAAAAATAAACAAAGTAAAGAAATAAAAGAGATAAGAGAAGGAAGGAAGAGGAAATAATAGGGAATGCAAATTCTGGGTGCAAATCCACGTCTGTGATAGCGCCAATGTCTACAGCAGGACGTAACGGAGGTGGGACACGAAGACAACGCGTGGTATTTACAGTGCAACGTCTGTGCTTAGCGATCGGACCTATTGAGAAGCAGCGCACACGGGAGTGGATGTGTGTCCTGTTTGCTCAGGGTAAGTCCGGGCACCCAGGGAGCACATTATCCATCTATTAAAGCCAAGTAATTATTTACCTTCCTCCTCTTTCAAACAAAAAGGGCAGCGTCAGCCGGATAAAGAAGAGCCTCTCGCTTCACAAGTGCTGTTTAATTTGAGGCAGGAGAGGGCTCAGGCCAGAGTGACTACAGTCACCGCTCGGTATTGTCAGAGCAAACATTCCTGAGTGTAAGATCACAGCCATGCATACACACACACACACACACACACACACACACCCTCCAACAGCTCACCACACACACACACACAAACACAACCACATTCCCGTCCCCTGGTTGCACAGGGCAGGTCCTAGTCCGGTCAAAACAGTCATTGTGGACAATAAGGACAATGCCCATCAAGCAGCAACTGTCAAAGGCCACAGGGTGTGTAGCATCCAGTCCCAAGGCTTCGAGACAATATTTGAGCAGGTTCGTGGGCGTGCTGGACCCTATAGGGGCGACCCCTGGGGGCAGGAAGGGCAAGAAAAGTGACCTAACCAGTGACAGGCAGGTGAGCAAACAGTTACAGGAGATGACGTTTAACTTGTGCATTAACTTTGCGAGTCAGAGAGAGAGCGGGAGAGAGGGAGAGAGAGACAGAAAGACAGAGAGAGAGAGAGAGAGAGAGAGAGAGAGAGAGAGAGAGAGAGAGACAGAGCGAGAGACAGGGCGAGAGAGAGACAGAGAGAGAGACAGAGACAGGGAGACAGGCAGAGCGAGAGACAGGGAGAAAGACAGAGCGAGAGACAGGGAGAGAGACAGAGAGAGAGACAGGGAGAGAGAGAGTTATTTGGAGGAATGGAATGTTGACTCATCTTGGTTTAAGTCTTGGTTTAAAAGAATCTGATCTCTTGAGCAAACTGTACAACGTGAAATGACAAAAATGAGGCTTTAAAAACCTTTGCACCTGTTCATATTATTAGACACTTGTAACGTGTTGTACACTGTGTGTTTAAGGACACATTATCTCTAACATTAAAATACACCAAGTTAAATTATTTAACATTAAAACAACCCTAAGAAAATATGGAGGAATCTAACAGACACGGTGGGTCGCCTTTATTCACTCAAAAAGAAATAAACAGAAAAAGAGTTGAAGAAGGAAGTGCAGAAAGAAAGAAAATCCTGCAGAATTAACTAGAGGAAGAAAGGCCTGCAAAAAGAGAAAGAAAGAAAGAAAGAAAGAGGGGAAGTGCCATAAGACAGATAAATGGAAGGAAAGAAGGATACGAAGAAAAAACAAAACAGAAGCAAAGAGATGAATGAGGAAAATGCTGCTTAAAAACGAGAAAGAGTGGAATGAAGATAAAAGAACGGGAAGGACGCAGGGAAATGGGGAAATATGAGGAAATAAATAAATAACTAAAAATACTTAAAGAAAGGAATACTACCTTAAGGAAGGAAGGAAGGAAGGAAGAAGCTTGTGATGGGAGAAAAATAAGAAAGGAATGAAAGGGGAAACCTTGCAGATAGATAGATAGATAGATAGATAGATAGATAGATAGATAGATAGATAGATAGATAGATAGATAGATAGATAGATAGATAGATAGATAGATAGATAGATAGATAGATAGATAGATAGATAGATAGATAGATAGATGGTAGAAATCTAATCAAATTTACAACCTGTAAGGCGTTACATCTCACATCCTGCATATTTAAGTAAACATAAACTAAACAGATGGCATTTAAAAAGAGGAAGAAAAAAAAACACTGTTCATCAGTAAGTATTTATTTGTTCACAAATAAAAGAACTGTGCTTAAGGAAGACATAAACATGTAAACCCAAACGAATGCCCGAGACCAAGGCCATTTATCCATCACTTCTCTTTAGTGAAACTGATTCATGTTGGAACCAAAAGGATCGGGCATGGGGTTGTGTGTTTGAGGGACTTCTAGAGCTACAGTATTTTAACCTGTTTCTCTCTAAATGTCTAAAGGCTCAGGCATGGATGTAAAAGCCTTGCGCTTATTTGCGAAGGGTTTTAAAATCTGCTAAGATACCATTCTTGCCAGTCGAGTAATGTCACCAGACTCTGTTTGGAGCAGCCACGCTAGCCCACTTACAGCCTGAATGCGGCCCTTGGATTCACTCATGCCGGAACAAGTGGCAGGACCCTAGAGGGACCACTCTGTGGGGAGGGATCAACAGCCCCGTGGATACACTTTCATCCTGGCAACGAATCCCTCTGTCTTCTCTGCTTGGTCCCGAACGGCCATGTTTACCTAAAGGATAAGGGAAGCCGAGGGGGACCTCACCTGCTGGCCCAGAGGTTGCTATGAATACCCCAGTAATCCCCCTAAGTCTATGCAAACTCACCCAGCCTGCGCCAAAAAATAGAAGGACTCTGTTGCGGATCTGTCTTCCATGGCAACAGGCCTTATCTTTGTCATCCTCTGTTTCAAAGCCTTGCTCTGTCTGTTTACCTCCTTTGCTGGAGCATGGCTGGCGTGTTAAATTAAACCTCCCTAACAGTGAAGCTTTAGCGATCCTTTACAAGCGACATAAAACAGACGTGTTTTGTCTTGCGCGAAAACAGCCGTGGCCGAGGGATTAGCGAGACGAAATATAGATTTGCCATCAGGAATCCATTAAATTACCTCGTTCCAGCAACAAAGGACCTAATTCATTTATGGCATTCCAGTCCATGAGATGGTGAGGTCATCTTATTGATTTTTCCCACTTTACCCATTCAGATGAAGGGTGAGGAAGAAAGAAGCTCCTGGCCCAGTCAGGATCACATGATCCAAGCACATGAGAAACCAGCACATCCACAGGACGACCATTCAACTCTAGAGTGAATGCTCCAAGCGGGGGCTAATATCAGCGCTAAATGGTTATAGTAATTTATGGTGTACTTCAAGTGGCAGTGCAGGGGGATGGGGAAGAGAAGATAACTGACCTTTTGTGACTCAGCCAAAATCCCCATGGGCCTAATTCAGCAGAGGGAATTGGACCCCACAGCAGCAATGGGAAGATGCCTCAAACATAATGCACACAATAGACAATTGTGCTATGGGTCTCTCTCTGTCTCTTTAGAGCATCCAGCCCAGGGGACAGTAAAGGAAAGGGAGAATGCAGCCTGTTGCTTTCTCAGGCATGACAACAGCGCAGGGATGGGAAAGAAAAAAAAGTGTCGACTCAGCCATCAAGATGATGAAATCTCATCATCTTTACAGGCTTGAAGCAGAGTGATGGAATTGTACAGAGACAAGAGGTGCATAAGTATAGCTCAGCAGGACTAGATTATGCTCTACACTTTTTTTGACAAAAGAACGTAGAGACCAACTACAGATAGTTTCCCACTCCAGAGGCTCCAAGTAGAAACCTGAGTAGAAAATCAGCCAACTTTGGTCAAAAACTCCAAGTTCTGTTTCATGTTTTCAAGTTACTGTATGACACAGAGCAGTGTTTATTGGAATTTAGGTTGTGCTTTTGAGTCCACTTGAGTCTTGGTGTAGTATGGTCATATACAGGATCAAATTAGAAGTGTACAGAAATGTTCAAAAGAGCTTGGAAATGCTCAGGAGGGTAAGTAAGCGTGGACCATAACATAAAAGTTTTTATGTTGAATTCTTTTTTTACAGATAAAAAATTAAAGGTCAGATCATCCTAGGCATAAAAAAATTTATTTTGCTTCATTCATGTCCAAAGTAAGAACTGGGAAGTGGGAAGTTTCCGAGTAGGACAAATAATTTCCACTGCCTACGTACTGTTCTTAAAGTATATACACAAGCTATAAAACTATTTAGGACTTCAATAAGACTCCAGAATGTCCTTTCTCCCCCCTAATCTTACATTTTGAATCGTCCGTTGACACAAACAAGTCAAAGAATATTCTCCTAGTCATACAGGCAGCATTTGATGCATTATATGGCAGAAATACCTAGCAAACAATACCAGGCTAATTGATATTTAAAAAAGAAGGCCCTGACATGTCAAATCCTGGCATTGTTATTTTTAAATGAAATAAGATATTCACGCTAATCCTGCTTGATCACTTCATTGTGGTTGATATTTCAGCATCGAATCTGAAATTAAAGCTAAGCTGCGCAGTTAGCAAGTCAATCCCAGTTATCTGCTTTTGATGGTATCTTTGTGGGTGGCGTATAAAACCCTGAACCCTGGCCTCGCAGGGCCCTTCATCAACTGGCGTCTGCATGAGATCGAGACATGGCAAAGCCCGAGGGGGAAGACCCGCTGCCAAAGACAAGCCTGCGAACAAACGGTAACATGACCAAAACTGCCTGAGCACTACCAAATTTATTTCTTTTTCCCAAGCTTTATTCACCGACTGACTCACTCGGCCCTCCCTCAACGCAACCCCCTGGATAAAAAAAAGGAGGGTGGGAGGAAAATGAAAGAAAGAGTCAGAAAAAGAACAAGTCCGTCCTTTTGGCCGGGAAAGAAATAAAGCTTTGTGAGCGTCGGCAGCGGTGGCACATTTGACAGGTCTTTACCAGTCTTCGGCTCTTTTGTGTCGCGCATATAATGGAGCAAAACACAAACTGAGCCGGTGTAGCGTTCTGGCCCGGGCTATTACTCAACGTGACGGCCTTTGGAGATGCTAATGGCCATATAGTGTGTCCTCCCCCTCCTCAGAAGCTGGTTATCTGATAGCACAAAGGCATTCTGCTGGAGGTTGACTTCTTTTTCTCTGGTCTATTGAGACCGTACAGAGTCATTAGGTTAAGGTCTCTTTCTCAAGCAAAAAAAAAAGAAAGCCTCCAGTTCCTTACTTTTACTCCCAAACTGGGAATATATTAGCCTTCTCTGGAGGAGCTCAAGCAGCCTGTGCCAATCAAGGCTAGTTCAAGCGTACAGCGTATGTGTACCGAATATACAGTACGTGTAAATGTATGGATGTATACGGAACCCTCAGGTGCTGGAGATACCAAGTCAGGAAGACTAGACAGGAGGAAACAGAAATCCCCCGTCATGTCTCACCTCCTCGATTCACTCTGCCCCCTCTAGTCATGTTGATGCCAGTAACAATCAAACCCTTGTGAAACGCGAGAGGATGCCCAGAAGTTAAAGAACCTCTCAGCCTTCTGTTTTATTCAGCAATCTCGCACTTAGACACACCACGGCTCATATTCGCGCAGCTTTATTAGCTGCAGGACATGTACCTCACCAACGCGGTCCTGTGTATGCGCACACACACACAGGAACACAGACAAAATCCATTTCAATAACTAGCCAGTCTTAGGCAATCTTTTTACAAAAATAATCTCTAGAAAATCCAAAGCAATATGTGAGGAGGAAGATACTTGGTGTGATGCTGCTTTAAGGAAACGAATCAACAACAGTGTTGTGTGATGAAGACAAGTTACTGTCAACCGAGTTAACATTAAAGTTGACGTTTTTTTCCATTATTAGCATGTGCTTTATTCCACTTATACCAAAACATAAAAGTAAAGCAATGTGGCTGTCTATCAGAAACACTTTGCACAAACACACACAGATGATATGGATGGAATCATCATTTGGAATCATCAGTTCCAAGCATCCCACACTCCTTCTACTGAAGGACAAGAAAACGGTCCTAATAGACAAAATAAAGAAACAAATGAAATAAAAAGGCGCAGTGGTTAGCAATGTGGTCTTACACCACCAGGATCCGGGTTTGATTCTCGCCTTGGGTTCTGTGTGTGCGGAGTTTGCATGTTCTCCCCATACTCCGGTTTCCTCACACATTCCAAAGATATGCAGATTAGGCTGACTAGTGTTTCCAAATTGCCTGTAATGAGTGTGTTATTAGAACCCTAACCCTAACAGACTATGAGTGAATGAGTCGATCCAAAGGCATGCAGGTTAGGGTATATGGTGTTCCCAAAATTACAGATAGTAAGTGTGTGTGTGTGTGCGCCATGGTATATGGACTGGCACCCTGTCCAGAGTGTACCACACCGTGTGCCCAAAGGTCCCTGGGAAAGGCTCCAGGGTTAGGGCTAACCCAAACCACCACCCCACCCACGACCCTTTACGGGATAAAGCAATATAGACGATGGATGAAGTAGATGTTATCAGATACACGAGGGAGGGTTTGGGGGAATTTTGATTCGATTCTGCAAAATCTAAACTAGTCACATAACTTGAAGTGGAGTAAATGAATTTCATACCCAAGTGATGATTGTAGCTCTTGACATTATCACTAGTGCGTCTGTACGTCCTCAGTGTGATACACACTGCATCTGATTTGAGAAATTCGAGCACAGGAAGTCATAGACACATGAATCACAGAAAATGCATGAGTTTTGAAACGCAAGACTGATTCATTCTTTGCGCATCTTTGAATTCTGGTTTTAGAGTTTGTAGACGTGTCCTGTGTCACACTGAGTACGAATTGAGAAATTAGAATTCATTTTATTTGGCTTAAATCAATTCGGCTTTACCATCCCTAAGGATTTTGAATGAATTTTACATGTTAATGCCGACAGCGTTTATAACACATAAAATCATCAAGGTTAATCCTAGTATTGACAGCGCCTCACTTTTCCCACATTTTGCTGTTACAGCCTTATTTCAAAATGAATTAAATTAATAATTTTCCTCTAAATTCTACAAATGCGTCTCTTCTGCTTGTTGTCTGTCCTTAGCAGTGGTTTCCTAGCAGATACTCTAGCATGAAGGCCTGATTCACACAGTCTCCTCTTAACAGTTGTTCTAGAGATGTGTCTGCTGCTAGAACTCTGTGTGGCATTGACCTGCTCTCTGATCTGAGCTGCTGTTAACCTGCGATTTCTGAGGCCGGTGACTCGGATGAACTTATCCTCCGCAGCAGAGGCGACTCTTGGTCTTCCTTTCCTGGGGCGGTCCGCATGTCAGCCAGTTTCTTTGTAGCGCTTGATGGTTTTTGTGACTGCATTTGGGGACACTTTCAAAGTTTTCTTCTTCACATCGCTGCTTTTTTCTTGCCATAATACAAATTCAACCTCTTTGAATGAGAAGGTGTGTCCAAACTTTCGGGCTGTACTGTACATAAGTATTCAGAACCTTTGCCATGACACTCAAAATTAAGGTCCTTCCTTGAGATGTTTCTACAACTTGACTGGAGTCCACCTGTGGTAAATTCAGTTGATTGGACATGATTTGGAAAGACACACACCTGTCCATACGACGTTCCACAGTTAACAGTGCACAAGTCAGAGCACAAACCAAGCCATGAAGTCCAAGGAACTGGGCAAGGAACAGAAAGATTTCTGCAGCATTGAAGGTCCAGAAGAGCACAGTGGCCTCAAACGTCTAAATGGAAGAAGTTTGGAACCACCAGAACTCTTACTAGAGTGACTGGGGGGAGAAGAGCCTTAGTCAGGGAGGTGACCAAGAACACGATGGTCACTCTGAAAGAGCTCCAGTGTTTCTCTGTGGTGAGAGGAAAACCTTCCAGAAGAACAACTATCTTTGCAGCACTCCACCAATCAGTTTTTTGTTGCTGAAGCACCTTTGGCGCCAATTACAGCTTCAAGTCTTTTTGAGTATGATGCTACGAGACGGTTTTTCTTCTGCAGGCTGTCCCGTGAACATTTAGTGAGTGGAACGCCTGATCCTTAAAAATCGACGGATAACTTGTCGTGGACGCCTTGCAGAAGAGACGCACATGTCTGAGTGACCTACGAACACCACTTGCATGTTACAGGACCTCGGCTGGGAAATATTGCCACATCCCACGTACAGTCCTGACCTCGCGCCAAGACATTTCCACGTTCGGGGCGTTAAAGGAGTTCCTAGGAGAAAAGGGTTTCTGGCATCGTTATCCAAGCACTAGTGAAACGCTGGGATAAGTGCATTAGTGTAGCAGGGGATTATAGAGAGAAATAAAGAGATGTTTTACTCTCAACCGTGTTCTCTTACTCAGCACAATTAAAAGTCCCGCTTTGACTTGTACCCCCTTGCATGTATAATGAACTTTGAATGTGTCATAAACCATTATAGATATTGTTCTAAATATGTATTTAAAAAAAAAAAAACGAGTGTTTTAGAGCAATAAACTCCATACCGTTTATATAAACCTCATTTATAATGTATTATAAGCAGTGGTTATAACGCTTCAAAAGTTCAGTTCTAGTTTGTTTACTGCCTCATGATTAGTCTGATTATTGTTGTTTCTTTGTAAAATATAAGTGACAATGTATCATAAATCGATCATGTCCACATTGCATACCAGCAGTTATTATAACGCCTTATGAATGTATTATAAGCACAATATCAATATGTTCATAAAAAGTGTTACCAAACTGTAATTTTTTATTACAAGACGACCAATTTGTTCACGTTTTACTAGTAAATGTTAGAAACTAAAATGATAGTTACACTAATATTTTGTATTAGTGTAAAAATGAGAAAAATCCAAGTAAAAACATTTTTCCAGACACAATTGATTTTTTAAAAATGATTATTTCCATGAATGAAACACAACAGCGTTGAATTAATATCCTTTTTTATTTCACCTTCAACAGTAAATTAATAAATAAACCGACGTCATGTGACATGCAAACATTACAACTGACAACAAAACGGGGGGGGGGGGGGCGGGGATGGAGCGGGGACAACATTTCTGTATATTCTCATTTGTGCTGAGACGAGCCCCACGCTGTGATCACTGATCCGTCACGTCATATTCATACGTCTACATGTTCATGATGTGTATTTACCTGTTTATACACATGAAGTGTGTGTGGAATTAAGAGCATTCCTCCATGAGGTCAGGACGAACCTTAGCGAGAGAAATGTTAAAAAAAAAAAAAAAAAAATGTGCAAGAAAATACTGGGATTTTGCGGGGCGAATTTCTCTCATGTGAACTTTTACACAAAGCATGACGCTGTTGTTTATAAGTGCTGCGTTTGTGGGTTTTTAAATACGAGCTAACTACAGTAACCTCAGACTTAGCATTAGAGCTCAGTAATGCATTACCTCCAGTGTGTGTGTGTGTGTGTGAGGTCACAATGATGATCGCTTGCTCTTTAAGGAGAGGACGCTGGCCGGAAAGTGCACGAGGGTGAAGAAATAACCTGTGGAGCGCAAAAGCCGACTCTGAGAATGAGGGAGGAGACGAGACACAATGTCTGTCTGTCTGTCTGTCTGTCTTTATCTGAGTGTGTTTCTACGTCTATTTGTCTGTGTGTGTACTCGTGACTCATGTTTCTGTCCATCCGTACTGGGATGAGTGTATGTTTGTGTGTCTCTGACTGCTTGTGTGTGTGTGTACATCTATGAGTGAATGTACTTTTAAAGTCGATACGTACGTGTGTGTGTGTGTGTGTGTAAACATTTCTCTCTTTATGTATAATTTTACCTCTGCCTGTCTATCCGGCCGTCTCCGTGTCTGTCTGTCTGATAATTGGATCAGACACTGTTGTTGATCAGATTCTGTGGGGAAGCTGAATGGACGAGAGCGACGTGCTCTCACACACCAAGAAGGGGAGTTTAAAGACGAAGACGAAGTTGTATTGGGCCTTCCATTGGGGGGGTTAAAAGCAGGAGGAAAGGTGCGTCAGGGTGAAGGCGTGGTCTCGGATCGGTCTCTGAGGGATGTGATGCAGGGCGTCTGCAGTTTCTGTAAGTGTATGAGAGAGAGAGAGACGTGGTCAGTTTGTGTGTGTGTGTGTGTGTGTGTGTGTGTGTGTGTGTGTGTGTGTGTGTGTGAGAGAGATTTCATCTCTGAGTCTCTCAGTGTGTGAGACAGAAATGAACCTGGTACTTGCTGCACTACTTCTCCTTGTGTAGAGCTTCTATGAAGGCTTCAAGTTTCTCCTGGATTTCTCGTACTTTTTCTGCAAAACAGAAACATTTGGTTACGACTCCAGCTTCACACACCCGCGCACACACACACACACACAAGAACCCACTCACCCACCCACACATCCAACTACCCCCCACACCCAGCAACATACACACACACCCAACAACCTACCATCTTATACACACACCCCCCCCCCTCACTCTCACCTACCTAACACACACACACACACACACACAACATCCTACTTAGCCACCCACACACTGAACCACGCACCCACCCACACCCAACAGCCAATCCACCCACACACACACCACTAACCTTTACTGTCTTTAACCCCCAGTGCACTCTTTTCACTAATTAGTGTGTGTGTGTTTTAGATCTGATCCGTCTTCGCTCCTGTACGATTAAGATTTACGTAACAAAAATTAGACCCAGGTCTTAAAATATATTTTACAAACACAATATATTTGACTTGAAAGAAAGCGCTCTCAAGTCAGAATCTGAGAAACAGGATTCAGGATTCCAGTTAAACAAAAGTAAAAGGAAAAAAAAAAAAAAAAGAAAAAAGAACGTGTCATGTTATTCTCACTCGGCGACCGCAACGGTTCAACTGGGCTGATCACTTAGACCAGTTTGTGTGTGTGTGTGTGTGTGTAATGTGATACACCGGTGTGAAGGGCTCGTGCAGCCGCTTTATAACTGTGACGGACCCGGGGTTCCCCTTCCTGTTCAGAGGTGAGGGATGAAAGCATTGAGACAGCCTTTGTGGACGCTCTGACACCTCTGTGGTCTGAAACCCGACACGCCGAGATCTCGCCAGTCCTCACGCGTGCACGTGTGCAGAAACAACAACCAAAAAAAAATTTAATAAAACCCAAAACCCCATCCCGAGCTCTGAAACACAACTCCACATGGACACGTTTCTGGGTTTCTGGCAGGTGGCGGTAAAAGAGCAAAAAGCCGGGGCTTCGATATGGCGGCGCGAGCAGATGAAAGAGGGAGACGGTGGAGATTAGGAAGAGTAATGAAGGCGTTACGGGCCGTGTTGGGACGCGACAGGTGCGGAGCTGAAACTCGAGCCGGAGAGTGACGGGACCGTGACGTTCCTGATAGCTTTGGGAAAATCGATCACGGAGACGGGAGCACCGCTGAAAAACGACGTCAATATTCTAGACGTTAAAACACCCCCGCGACATAGGAACATAGGAAGAGTTTTTATATTATAAGGGGCAGTTCAGTCTCAGTTTCCTGTTAAGAGACTTTTTTTTTTATGGAAGGAGTCTCCAGTGTCAGTGCTTTGTAACAGGCAGAGTCCAGCCATCTTCAGGACAGATGAGGTCACGCTTACGGATTCTTAAGGAAAATGAAGAGCTAAATTTATGTGACTGTTTATTCCTTGCCTGTACTTTTCCATCATTATTATTTATTTATTTATTTATTATTATTATTATTTTTGGCGGTTTCTTTTTGACTGTATTGATGATAATAATGCATTTTTTTTTCTAGAGTGTCTAGAGAGAGACAGAGAGAGAGAGAGAGAGAGAGAGAGAGAGAGAGAGAGAGATTAAGAGCTAATGAGAAGTAAAAAGTAAAAGATTGAGAGAGAAAGTGAGAGAAACAGTGAGAGAGAGAAATATTGAGAAAATGTGAAAGTGGAAAAGATTGCGAGAGATTTATATTATTGTTTGTTCTTCAGGTAATGTGTTTAAATTAATAAAAACTGTAATGTCTGTAAGTCGCTGTGGCGTGAGAGGAATAAAACACACGGGTGTGGTCAGAGCGACTCCACAGTAACACCAGACGTATATGTTAAGAACAAATATGTTAAGTTGTTCTTAACATATACGTCTAGGAACAACTTTACACTTTAACTTGTGTTTGTTGTAGATACTCCCTAATGCCTAACACACACACACACATGCACACATTAAGTTGACAAACTGTCCATTCGGATAAAAACACACATTTGTTGCAAGACACACTGACGTGTGTGTGTGTGTGTGTGTGTGTGTGTGCGTGTGTGTGTGTGTGTGTGTGTGTGTGTGTTTCGGCTTAACACGTCCGTGAGAAACACATTTACTTCTTTTCTCCGTCTGTTTGTCCAGAACGTAGAAACGTAAGAAGGCACAGGCTTTTCTTTTCAGGTCTAAAGGAAACGTGACGGAGTGACGAGGAGCGGATGGACAGACTGACGGTCCTGCACGTCCGGGAATGAGATCTAAACTCCATTTACGCTGCTGTTTACCTTAGAGATGAGCTCCTGGACGCATCCATTCATGAGTCACATCTCTTTATCTGGTCATGAATATTCCCATAATCCTTTAGCCTGTATCCCAGAAGCCTGCTCCCCCCCGACCCTCTCTCTCTCTCTCTCTCTCTCTCTCTCTTTCTTTCAGGGTTCCTCCTCAATCCCTTCTTTGAGAAAAGAGGCTCTTGCCTGATCTCCACATGAAATGATATCTCTTTCAGCGGCGCGCTTTCCGAGCTCTAAGCCTGGTGGGCTGCACAGAGAGGAGGCTGGAGAAAGCCTTTAATTGACCTGTAATTAGACGCTGAAACAGTGTGGCTGAGGAGAACGCGAGAAAGAACAGAAACAGAGAGAAAAGAAAAAAAAAACAGAAAGGAAAGTGAGAGTCAGGGCATGTGGGAGAGCGCCCAGGACCCGGGAAACTCGATCCCGATCCCTCGCGCTCCATGACGGCTTCCCTTCAGCGTCTGCCATCGACGAGGACGGCCAACCGGGGGGGGAAGGAACAGAAAAGAAAGACGGAATTAAATGAAAACGTGTCGACGGCTTTTTCCAGGCGCTCACGTCAGCGCGAGGTTCTGCACATTCTCAAAAACGAGACGAGTCCAAGGGAAAGCCGAGAATGTCAGAAACAGCCGCCTGAGACGGAGCTCGAATTTGGGATTTCTGGAAACCCAGACCATAAAGTTATCTGAAAACGACAGCAGAAGAGAAGGAGAGATGAAGGGAGGGATGGAGGGAGGGAGGGATGGAGGGAGAGATGAAGGGAGGGACGCGACGACGGGACATAAACCAGCATGTCAGCAACACGGCACTGTAACAGCGACGGCGCTACAAATCAGCACGCAGACTTTATCTCTAAAACAGATGCTGAGGAGGCGCTACAGGACACGATGCAACACTAGCGGGTCAACACAAGGCTAAACTAAAGAAGAGAAGACAAAGAAAAATGAACTCGATCAAAAGATGAAGAGATGGCTGAAGGAGGAAGTAGTGCGTGGAGATGATTTTGCTATTTCTACATTTCCAGACACACACACACACACACACACACACACACACACACACACACACACACACACACACACACACACACACACACACACACACACGTACATTCTATTCCATCCGTGTTATTAAAGCTGGGTGACGTGAGAAAAAAAAATTCTTGAACACCTGGATTTCTACAAAACATAAGAAGTGTGACGATACAGGTCACACGATTACTAACAAATGAAACAAACCAATCCATTTTTTGCGGATAGATTAAAAAATGTATAGATTAAAAATAATGGATAAAAAAAAAAAAATATATATATATATATATATATATATATATATATATATATATATATATATATATAACATGAAACACTGCAAAATGAAAAGAAAGAAAAATAAATAATTAAAAGCTACTTTTAAGATGTTTATTAAAGAAGGGGAATAGAAAGAAACATTTTAATAAATAAATAGATTAATTAAATGGAAACATAATAATGAAGTAATGAATAAATAGGAAGAGTAATGTAACACCAGAATATAATAAAAAACAATTTAAATACTAAAAATACTTTTTAATTTTAAAATGACTTAAAAAAAAAACGTTTAAAACTGGAACGAAAGTAATAAATACTCAAAGGTGAATTATATATGAAGGGATACATTTGTAAACCTTTAAATAAAAACAAAATCTACACATTTATTTGTATTTATATCTAGCAGTTTTTTTTTTCTGTAAAGCTGCTTTGTGACAATGTTGTTAAAATTGCTTTGTAAATTAAAAAAAGTACTGGAATTCAGTTTAGTTTATATTCATTTTTTTATGTATTTCAATAAACAAACTCATTAAAAATGGGAAACAAAAACACTACGGGAAAAAAACAAAAACAAAAAAGGGCAAAAATAAACAACCCATTAAAATAATTAATTTCAAACTAAAAACGATTAAAAACAAAAATAATTTAAGACTAAAAGGGGTAACAATGAAAAGGGAGAAAATGCACTAAAATGCAACTCTGAAAATAAAAGAAGGGAAATTATATACTGAGAATAAAGTAACACCATAGAACAGAGATAAAATTCAAACTGAAATAGATTATATTATTGCCTTTAAAATAAATTAACTGAATTTAATACTGACCAATCATATCCTCAGTCAAAGCCAAGGGGCTTCCTCCAGCTGTCTCAAAACATGCAGTTCCTCAAATGAACACTAGGTGTTGTCTCTAAATGTGAGTCGATCCCCACAGAGCCCCGTGCTAAACTCAATTTGTTTACAGTCTGGTATAAAAAAATCATATAAGCCATCTAATTCTGCATAATTATGGGTGTGGTCACTATGAGTGACAGCTGCATGGCAGCTGTGAAACCGCTAGCTGTCTTCTATGCATCGCTTTGGCTAACAAGCTAATTGGAGTCATTAACAGGATTACGCGGGACGACGTGCAGGGTACGGATGACCACGTCAATCAAATGCAAATAGAAATTCATGTTAGCCACCTAAGGATTTTAGCTACGCTAAAGCTAAGCTAGTCAGATTGTCGTACCTCGGGTAAGTAGGCGTGTTTGCACCAACATGTCCAGTTCTTATATGCTTTATGCCTAAAACCTGACCTGTGACCCTGAACAGCCGTCTCGCTCACACACTCCATACAGACGTCAGACTGACGTGAGACCAGGTGTGTCACTTCTTAGCCGAGTCCCAGACGCGAGTCAGTCTTTTAATAATCGTTTCATCACACACTCAGGGACTTCTGACTACCAGCCCAGGAGGCGAGTGACGCGCCACAAGACAGTCTGAGGGACCATTAAGAGCTGTGCGTGTGTGTGTGTGTGGGGGGGGACGGCATCATGTCTGCAACAGAGGGAGTGCTCTAATAATCGCATGTCAGTCAAAACCCAACCTCTGACCTTGAACATTCCACACACACACACACACACACACACACACACACACACACACACACACACACACACACACACACACAGGGTTACTGTTACTGCCCTGACGTTGATTACGTCCCGTGGACATCTTAGCATTTTATTCCTCTTACGCCACAGCAACGTCTTACTAATAATGTTTTTTCTTCTTATCTACTTATATTTTTATCCATTTATAGTTACATTTTATGTTGCAGGACGGTTCTCGCTTACGTTACACCAGTTACAAAGCAGTCCTATCAGCCTGTCTTTATCTCTCTCTCTCAATAAGTTAATATGGCACAAAAAAAAATATCACCGCAAAGATGCGCAAGTTCCGCTGATGCCGACACTGGAGACTCCTTCTGTAAATGTTAAACATTTTACGGGAAGCATTTTTTTCATTTTGAACCGCACGACTCCTGACCTGATGGACGCGCATGTGTACATTAGACTGCTCCGTTTTTACCGCGTCAGATCAACGCTAGCTTGTGGAAGAGCCAGTGTGTGAACAGCTTTCTGGGAAAAGCACCGGCGTTCACACTGATGGATGGAAACGACTTGAAAGAGCGCTGCTTCGTGAGAGCCTGAGCTTTGTGTTTCCAAGCTCAGAAAGAAGAGACAGACCGACAGACCGAGATCCTCCCTGAGGTTTTCTCCTTTATCCAGCAGATGGATGCTGAGAGATTTATACGCATGGCTGAGATTTATAAACTAACTATTGGGTGGGTGAGCGGGTGAGAGAGACAGAGAGAGAGAGAACAAGACTTTTCCTCCAGCTGAAGTCCAGACGTCTTCCTGCGAATGAACCTGTGAATCCGGCACATGCTTTTCCCATCAGAAGGCCGGAAAGATGGTGGGAGTGAGTGAGATACAGAGTACGAGAGCGAGAGAGAGAGAGATGGATGAGACCAAAACGCTGGACACGGATCAAACACAGGATCCACGTGTAATATCTCACAGTGTGCCACTTGCGTTTGGCCCCTTCTGGAGAAACACGTAGTAAATCTACAATAGAGGGGAAAAAAAAATCCATAAAAATTCCCTTTAACGCCGGATGCTTGTCTCCACGGGTGCAGACACGGGCCTCGGAAGAGAAAACGCCTGCGTTCATTTATAGCATGGATCTCTCTAAAGTCATGGGTCACTGAGCGGCCCGAGCTTCCTTTATACAGATTTCATTAAAATAATAGACCTTTTATCGAGAGAGCTGATCGATTATAGATGAAAACTAAATAAAACTTGGGAGTGCGTGAAGGATTTCTGCAGAGGTGATGCCTCGGCTTTCAAAACTCCTGCTTCCAAAAGCCTGAGAAATAAAACAGTAGCGCAGGAAGTCAGTTCTAAATTTCTTACCCTGTAATGATGACACCCAATATCATCATCATTAAATCCTAGCCAGACTAATGAATTCATTCGCTTTTTATTAAACTCAATTTCTGAACACTGTAATTCAAGTAATTTGTAAGTAAAATACTGATTTAGGTTTCTTTTTTTTGTCATCAGGAACGGGAATCACCAGCGACGACCCGGAACGATAATATCACGATATAATATCTAAGTGCAGATAAAATCTGTATTATAATTCAATAAGTATCACGATTTTATAAATACAGATTCCATTTTTCTTCTCAATTTTGTTACAACTCTAAACAAGCTTAGCGAATAATTTAAAAAACAACTACATTTTAAAAATCGATTTTGGAGTCAGTGTTATAGATACATGATACATGAATCGCCACAAAATAATTAAAATACTGAATCAGTTTTCCTCCATCTCCGCCCATGTATCTATCTATATATACAGTATATCTATTTGAGAACTATGATTTTTTTTCATTTAGATTTCTTTGGAGGGACGCATCATGGTTTTTAATTCGATACGATTCTTTGAGGCACTGCAATTTTTTATTCATTGAGAGTTTTTTTTGCCACTGCGATTTATGATTTGATTCACTGTTAGTACTTAAAAATATTTTTTTTTATTTAAAAAAAAAAATTATTAAATGAAAAATTGGGATTTGGATTAAATGAAGTCATTTTTGTTCTTCTGTGTTTTGACTTTCTGTGGTTCGATTTGTGGAAACACTGATGTGTGTTTGATTACAGTTTGGTAGGGGAGACAGAGACAATGATCTTTTTTATTCTATTCACTTTTGGGGATTTGATCAAAATCATCTATTTATGAACTGATTATAATTTCTTTGGCAAGGTGGCACCAAGATTTTCAATTCAATTCAATTCAATTCTGGGCCACTTCAATATAAAATTAATGTTTACTGACTCGAGCATCTAAATTTATTACCAGTTTTTCTTACAATTTTTAAAGTTTCTAATGAACACTGAAAAACTGTGACTTGTGATGTTGAATGTTTAAATGTCATGTGTTGTATGATGCAATAATCTTTTTTTTTCATGTCAACAAACTGCTCCATACACCAGCCCTGTATTTGGCGCCATTACTTCAAAGAAAAAGAAAAAACATTAATCTCGCAAATCAAGTACTTTGCAAGTACGATGCGGAAGATGGAACCGTTTCTGAATTTGTCAATTTTAGTGGATTCACCATTTATGAGTTGCACAGTTTAAAATGGGAATTGATTCAGAACAGAAATCTGATCCAACGATTCAATTAACCGTGTATTCGATTCAATCACATGGCTCGAATTGCACGACAGTCATCAGGATCCCTTACATGAACACAAACATCAATTTACATCTTACCAGAGAGAGAAAAAAAAAAAAAAAAATCAAACCCGGCATCCCACAAGGCTCTGTTTTAGGGCCTGTTTAGTTTTCCTGCTTGCACATATAATACGGACTCAAATCTATAAAAAACAGAAAATCTAATTTACTAACTTACTAACTACACTGAACACAGTGCATTATGGGTATTCTGTTTTCATTTAAAGAAAGCACTGCTGAGCATTTTGGATTGTGTCTACCAGATAGAAATAATAATCATTTCTTCGTAAGTTTATTTCTTTCAGCCTGAGGTCCCAAAACTTAATATCACAAAGTGAAGTTTAAACAATTTTTTTCTTTGTTTGCTGGAGTGGTCTCAACGCTGGGTCAGCAGACAGAAAAATAAAAAACGTCTGGATAGGTTTGTAGAGCTCTGTGATGTGTTTCACCCTGTCGGATTCACGTCCAGGAGATAAAACACACACAGTAAACAGCTCATGTCGGACTCTTTCTGCACTCTACAAACTGATAAGACATGTACAGTCGGGTCGAGCGGCAGCCGCCGATTAGATAGAGGGATATGAAAAATGTCGGCGGAAAAAAAAGAGGAGGGTTAGTGCGTGCCGAGTCAAAGCGTGAAAACACAAACAGACTTTAAACCTCGAGTACACACAGAGCTGAGGTCTCACATACACACACGGTCCTAGGCGCAGGAAGCGGAGGAGACACAAAGCAAAGAGTGGAACTTTTTTTTTTTATCAGTCTATAGTTCGCATGCAAAGGAAGGAGAGCGGGTTCGGGACATGTCACGGCTCTGAGAGCAACTGGAGATGACCGGGTTAAAGAGGCGATGTCATGAGGAACATAAATTCTGGCACTTAGAACTGAATTAGGTTCATTAGGAAAATGTAAGAAGCTTTTATAAAAAGAAAAAAAGAAAAAAAGAAATGGTCCTCTTGAAGTGCCTGAGGTTACACATTAGCAGTACAGGCTTGGTGCCATGCAGCTGCCCTGGCACACGCCACACACACACACACACACACACACAGTTTGTCAATCCACCCACCCAGAGCGAGCTGCAAATGCGGCAAGCCTGAACGCAGCCCAGCTTGCGCAACTCTACGAGTCTCTCACATATACATACACACATTTTCTCACACACACGCACGCACACTCCCCTGCGGTCTGAAACAGGAGCAGCTCTTTACCTACCTGGCTGCGAGTAAAGGCAAACACCGAACTGAGCCGCAGGGGGTGGAATTTTCTCTTTGTTAAGGGAAGTACCCCTTACACACTGCAACCAATTTCCACCTCTCTCTCTCTCCCCCGCGTTCTCTTTAAACACTCAGCCAGGTGAGGACGAGGTCATGCGCTCAGCTCCCTGCACCTGTGACAGGCCCCCGTGGCCGCCTGTGAGCCGGGTTTGACTCCGCTGGCCCTGCCTCGGGCCTGTCTGCTTCATAAATCTCACGCCCGCTGACTCATCGGCGTTTGTAGCGCACGTCCACGGGGCAGAATCCCAAAAGGGAGCAGAGGGGGGGGATGAAAGAGCATGCTCCAACAGCTCACAGGTGATTCACTGCCCCTCTCGGTTTTAACCCCGTCTCAACCGCACGGGCTCGAGCAATCCGCTTGCAGCGTCCACAATAATTGTTTAATAATAATATTAAATGATAAATGGGGAACAATTTACGCATGTTTAAGATTTCTCTGCAATTTAACAGTCGTTCTGCAAATCACTTCTCCATCGTCCCTCTCAGAAACCCCAGTGAGATGCTTCTACACTTCTTTCTGATCTGCTTGAAATTTCTGATCAGAAAGTGGAATATAGTAGCTTCCTAATAAAAGAAAAAATTGTATTTAAATTGTTAGATTTAATCTACTTTTTTTGTCTTTTATCCAGGTTTTCTTTTTCCACCCCATCCCTAACACGTCTATCTAACTGACACCAACGATACACTTCTTTAACGTTAGCCGGGTTTTTTTTATAGCCAATTGCGTTGGTATCCTAGCACCTAGACGATATTTGTTGGACTCATGAACAAACTGTAGGACAAATTGGCCTAGTGCTGATTGTTCTGGGTAAAAAGGCTACTGTGAGCTAATGCAAGATAAAGACTTCTGTACTTTTACTCAGGTACTCATGCAAATGGAGGACTTCTACTTTCACTTGCCCTAAAGGAATTTCTACTTTTACTCAAGTACCGGGTTTTGCTCACCTCTGAACGGGAACTATGTCAAAATACAAGTGGACAATAATAATCATGGACGCCTCAGTGTTAGTCAACGAGCTAGCGTTGATGAGTGACGTACTGTACGGTATTTATCTTAAAACGGCTACTTGTGTCTTTAGGCTTACATCTTGAACTCATTTAAAAATAAAGAAGTGCTGCTGTGTTTACCATTGATGCTAAAATCCGCCACACTGAGGTTTGAGGTTCATGCTGAACGCTACGTTTTTAAAATGGAGATTGGGGGGGGGGGGGGGGGGGGGCTTCTTTTTTTTCTTCATTTTTTTGTTTTTTGTTTTAAGTCAGGGGTAGCAGATTCAGATTGGGGCTCTCTATTGGCACAGCAGAAATCCTGCTTTTGACAGAAAGCACATGTTTCAGGCCCGGGATAACGCTACAGACATCCATAGCCGGGAATCTAGACAGTAGACTGGCCACACAATTCATGAGCAATGGTTTGGAGAAAAAAAAAAAGAAAAAAAAAAACGGTTTGGTGTATATTTCATTATATGTTTTTGTTGCATTTGCTGAAGCATGTGTGTTTTTCTTTTTTTTACTTGAGTGCAATAAATGTCATTGGTTTAAAAAAAATATATTAAAACCGCGTTAAAGAATTGCAATCTGAGTTCCCATGGAGAAAACTCATGATTCACATTTTATCAGGAATCGCGCGGCCCCACGGCAAGGCTCACGCTCCGACATGGACGTCCCGGCAGGAGCACGTGCAGGTCGTGCAGCAAGGCCGGGCAGGCCCAGGAATTCCTCCTGCCTTTCTGATGAGCTCAGCGCAGGAAACACGCCATGGCTTTGTAAAAATCAGTTCCCAAGCCCAAGGGATGACTCGAGAGACGTTGGGATTCATCGTGAAGCGCGTCCGAGTGACTGAGGACAAACGACACTTCCTACATGAGTGGAATAAAGCACTTCTGGCTTCGCTGCAGGCAGCGTTACGCCGCTCACTCCAACTCGGCTACATCGCACCACTACAGCGCTGATTATTTTCCTTAGAGGTGACGTTCAATTCCTGACGCGACATGCGCTTAATGAGCACCCTGACCCAGAATCATCAGTCATCGGATCGCTGGTGATCCTCTGCAGCACACCCTTTTCTGCAAACACACACACACTATAAAGAGAGAGTGTGTATCACGTGTCAGCAAACAACCACACACACACACGAGCATGTGCATTCATGAGCACGTTTCATTGAACACGCTGACCACTGCGTTTGTCTTTTGGTCAGAGTCATGGCTTAGTGCTCAGGGTACAGTGGTGTGTGTGTGTGTGTGTGTGTGAGTGAGCAGGTGAAACGATTGTTTGCGCATTCTCATCTAACCACACGTGCACCACAAGATAGCCTGTGGCTACGTTTCTGCATGATTAGCCGAACGCGGGTTCACTTTTCTTTACTAGCGTCGTGTTTTTTATTTCTCCCTAACAGTTACGTCACATCACTCTCATGTGATATTACAGAGAACTCACATGGTCAGTTATGTGCGTTGAACCATATGTGTGTGCGTGCGTGCGTGTTCAAGCTTGGGCATGTCAGCTTTCCCATCGGTAAATTCCTCCTCTAACCGCTACTCTTCCTAAACCTCCCTCTCTATACTCTCTCAGCGTTGTTCCCAATCACACCGTCTTTATTCCATTCACTCGTCACAAACTCCAGAGTTTCTGGACCAGAACAAGTCACTCGGACTGATTAAAAACCCAAGACACAGCGGAACCCTGATGACTGAGGAGCGTCACGCTGAGGAATGAGTGATCTGCAGAATGACGTTGCCCTCTAGTGGTTCTCAACAAGTGACACTCCATCAGTCACTTTTATTATTTTATTAGATTTTTTTTTTAAAGGATGCAACGATTTAAATCTTTTTCCATATTTCTAATGGAAAAAAAAATTGTTCTGTTTATATATCGTATACGTACAGTGACAGTGTGTGTGTGTGTGTGTTTGTGTGTACTTACCTGTGCTTTAACGACACGTTTCAAAGTTTTCTGTTTCCTTGAAAATGTTTTATTTCTCTCACCAATTAAACATATTCCCTGACATATTTATTTATACATTTACTCATGTTTTACTTTTCATCATTTAGACCCTACATTAAATAACAGTTCCTGCTCCCAGTTCCCTGATTTTTTTTTTTTTTATCTCTTTCTACACTGTAAAACAATACTGAAGACGTTTATCCAATAATCTCCTCTGAATAGTTGATATTGAGATGTACATCTGCTACTTCTGCTCTGTAAAGCTTCATAACGGCTCTAATCTGAGGTGCTGCTTGAGGTTAATTGGTGATTTCTGAGGCTGGTGACTCTAAATGAACATCTCTGCAGCAGTAAGTTTTGGTCTCGCTTTCCTGGGAAGGTCTTCATGAGAGACAGTTTCATCATGGAGCTCGATGGGGTTTACATACGCACTCGACACACAATACTGTTCCTGTATGAAGGGTTCCAGAACTGCTGACCTTCATGTCTTAAAATAACAAACTGACTGTTACTGTTGGTATTTAATTACCTAATGCCATGTGTGTTATTTTAAAAAACTCGAGGATTGTTCTAGAATGTAGAAAATTTATCTAAACTTCCGACTGGTACTGTACATTATAACATACAAATTTTCAAGTCCGCTGTATTCAGTACAAACTGCACTTTTTTATTATTATTATAGGCTCTGGCTAGGTTAAGGCTCTGAGTTACTGATCGGAAGGTTGTGGGTTCGAGCTCCAGCACCACCAGGCTGCCACTGATGAGCCCTTTGAGCACGGCCCTTAACCGTGTCTGCTCCAGGGCGCGCTGTGTGCTGGCTGACCCTGCCCTCTGACCCCAGCTTCCTAACTGAGATATGCGAATAAATCATTTCACTGCACGCTAAAGGTACATGTGACAATCAACTGAATAATTGATTTATTTTTGGTAACCAATGATACACATGATGCGATACTCTCACTTGATGCTAGGTGGCGACATCGAGCAGCCACGCGACCTAAACTTTAAACAACCGATCCTCTAAGGTGCAGTGTGTTGTTATTGACATGTCTGACGGAGAGAAAGATGAGCGTCTGAGACAAAACCTGTTGCCTTTGTTTGATTGATTTACTTTTTAATTTGATTGATTGGAAAGTGTTAAAATAAATGAACTTTATCACAAACTTTACTGTGCTACATTTTGCCTTTCTTTGTTGTGCTGAACTACAAGCTCATAGTTACAATTTTAACGTTCAAGGAAATGAAAACGATGCATTATAAGTGATTAGAATTTAATTCCAGCTGATGAGATATTTTGCGATTAACCAATTCTCTTCACCCAGCTAGGTTTAGCTAAACTAATTTACACTTACAAACTTGAGAAAATGCAAAGTAGCTCTTTATTCTTACACTGAGATTGATTATTTTTCCATGAGCATCCACATCTTAAGGTGTTTTTTTTTTTCTTTTCTTTTAAGCCACTTGTGTTTAAAAAATCTGGATAAATATGTTTTGTGTCCACATTAAGCATTTTTTTTTTTTTTTTTAAAAAGAAGAAAAAATGGTGTTTTGCACTTACTGAGATCTTCGGCCAGCTGAACTCTCCTCCCCGTGATCAGCTGCAGCTTCTTCTCGCCGTCCTCGCCGAAATCCTCCAGCACCTCCTTCACGTTCTTCTCCAAGCGGCGCACTGTGGCAAAGACAAAACCCACATCAGCTTTTCAAACGGACATGACGAAACCTCGCACTAACGCCGCGTGGCAACCACGAGCGCGCAGGGTGTTCGGTCGGTCCTCCGTCACGCACCTTCGGTGTTGGTGAGCTGCTGTCGCAGAGTGTTGGCCGTGATGCCCAGCATCCGCTGAATTCTCCAGAACAAGACCACATCGTTACACTCGAGCTGGAACACACAGAGCAGAAGAGGTCGTCATCTCAGGGCTGAAAACTTAAACACTCTGGTTAAACGTATTGGGTTTGACTCGTACCTCTGAGTCTACAAAGTGTCTCTGGTAGTAGTAAAAACCCCGTCTGCAGAGGTTACAGTGGGACAGGGCCTTCTGAAGGAAGTGACGTCGGTACAGCTGGTGCCACGTGTCCTTTATCTAAAGCAAACACACCTGAAATCAGCCCACTCACACACACACACTCGACTTTCTAAGTGGGTAGATCAGGAGGTCACTGACCAGCACCGGGTCCACCTCCACGCTGCGCGCCTCCAGGTTCTTGCGCACGGTGGTGACCTCGTCGTTGGCCAGGTACGCCGTGTGGTCCTCGTGCAGCTTCAGCAGACGCTCCAGCTCGTTCTTGGTTTCGTTACGGATGTGCTGAGAGAAAGGTGCATGAGCCAATGTCAAGGGCATCTGTTCAGAGCTTAAAATTATCCAGATCTGTTTTTATACAGAAAGGGGCGTGGTCTGTCCAGCTTTGCTCCGGAAAATTGTGAATTATTACAACAGCTATTTTTATATGGAGACAAAGCTTACTGCAATACAGTTGGCTCAGGGTCGTAATTTAGTTATAGCCATTTCACACGAGCGAATGCGATCACATGCTTCATCTGAGCCGACAACAAAGAAACAGTCAGAGGAAAGCGCTATCCACCCACTTACACCTGCAGACACGCGTGATTGACTAGTGCCTTGCTGTGATTAACATGAGAGAGACAGTGTGCTGAGAACACAGCCGCTTTAGCGCCCTAGGATTCCTGACCGCGAGCGACTGCGAGCGACCGCGGCCTCGTTACTGAGCGAGAGAAAACAAAAACATTCTTGCTAACCTGCTCTGGTGTGCGATTCTTCCAGTTTAGCCATCTCTGCTTCCAGTCCGGTCCCACCATGTCCGCGATCACAGACTCAGCTGAGGGGTAAAGCACAGGATTTATAAATAAACAAATAACACATACACACGTGAACAAAATTGTTGGTATCCTTCGGTCAATGAAAGAAAAACTCACAATGGTCACATAAATAACTTTAATCTGACAAAAGTAATAATTTTAAAAAATTCTATGAATGTTAACCAATGAAAGTCAGACATTGCTTTTCAACCATGCTTCAACGGAATTATTTAAAAAAATAAACTCATGGAACAGGCCTGGACAAAAATGATGGTACCCCTAGAAAATACTGAAAATAATGTGACCAAAGGGACATGTTAATTCAAGGTGTGTCCACTAATTAGCATCACAGGTGTCTACAATCTTGTAATCAGTCAGTGGGCCTATATATAGGGCTCCAGGTAGTCACTGTGTTGTTTGGTGACATGGTATGTACCACATTCAACATGGACCAGACGAAGCGAAGGAAAGAGTTGTCTCAGGACATTCGAAAGAAAATTATAGACAAGCATGTTAAAGGTAAAGGCTATAAGACCATTTCCAAGCAGCTAGATGTTCCTGTGACTACAGTTGCACATATTATTCAGAAATTTAAGCTCCATGGGACTGTAGCCGACCTCCCTGGACGTGGCCGCAGGAGGAAAATTGATGACAAATCAAAGAGACGGATAATCCGAATGGTAACAAAAGAGCCCAGAAAGACTTCTAAAGAGATCCAAGGTGAACTTCATGCTCAAGGAACATCAGTGTCGGATCGCACCATCCGTCGTTGTTTGAGCCAAAGTGGACTTGGCTAATTCCGTTGAAGCATGGTTGAAAAGCAGTGTCTGACTTTCATTGGTTAACATTCATAGAATTCTTATTTATTATTACTTTTGTCAGATTAAAGTTATTTCTGTGACCATTGTGAGTTTTTCTTTCATTGACCGAAGGGTACCAACAATTTTGTCCACGTGTGTATACACCATTCTAAGAAAATACTCTACAGTTACCTTGTTTTAAATGCTGTGAAGTTAAAAAATGAAATATAACCGCTTCATAGAGCATTCATTAAGTATACTCCGAACATATACATATATATTATTTTAAAAATAAACAGTAATAATACATCAGTAGATTTTCCCCTCATGTGTACGCCATACAAAAAAAATATATTTTATTAAATCTAAAGGCTCAAACTTCCTATAAACTTCCTTCAAGTGCACTTAGTTACTTTGCACAAGAGTACAAATAATGATGATACTTTAATAAAAGTATTTATTAAAATAATAAAATATAATGAATAATGTTCTTTAGGTCATTAATTATTTCTTTTAAATACATAATACACATTAAACTACATTAAAAAGTTATTACAATAGTACAGAGCTACTTTCACGAATGAATAGTAATAAAAAAAAATGTATAAGTAATAAAATATGATGGAAAAAAAAACAAGTGTAGAAAAAACGTTTGTAAATGACTTTTAAAATATATAAATTATAAAGCGTCCACATCTTTCAAGTGCACGTTGTACAAGTATCTTTATTTTAATTAACATTAAATTGAGAAAAAATGAACACTTAAGTGAAAATAATTTGAAAAAGTGAAGCAGAGAAAAAGACGGAGAGAGAGAAAGAGGATGAGGAGGATAGAAATATCCGGTGGTGAGGAACGCACTGTCTTTAAGGCGAGCCTGCAGCGTCTCCTCCATGAACTGGATGGCGGCGTCCCACTGAGGCTTGTCCGTGATGGAGCGATCCTCCAGAGCGTTGTGCTGGATCACTCGCTGAGAAGAGAAATCTCACGTAAGAAAGGTGTGACGAGTCGGAGGAGTGAGGAGTCTCTGCAATCGACGTTTGCAAACTTTACAGAAATAAAACGCTGTGTTTGGTGCAACGTTGTAGAAAAGTGACTTCCAGCCAAATTGCACTGTTGCATTTAAATAAAAAGAAAATATTAATAAATAATTACAAAAAAATACAAATGTATTAATAGAATGTTAGAAATAATACATATAAATTCTGAACACATTACTATTTATATATATTTTTATACATCACTCTAAATCAAAACAAAAGATTTCAAAAATGACCATCTATTTCACCTGAAACTTTTTTTTCTTTTTCAGTTTTAATTTTATGTACATTTCTTTTGTGCAAATTACAAAAATTGTTTAAAAACCAAAAAAGTCTGACTGTTCTTATCTTTGAAAACGTATTTATTTATTTATTTAATTACTTATTTATCTATTATATGTTTATAAGTTTAACGTAGCTGCCCATAACTAATAAAAGAAAATACACTGTATATACATAAAAAAAAAATGTCTGTAACCAGTTTATGGTGTATCTTAATATATTAACATTAATCTTAAGTTTTGCAAAATCCTACCCTTTTACCTTCAACTTCACCAAAATGTTTTTTTTTTTTCCTGGCTGAATTCTTGCCTTTTTATTGGCTCACTGTCACCACACCTGCGTGTCTCATGTAAGGTGTCTAATAGGATATGATATGCTAATAGGGTATGAGTGGGCGGAGTTTAGACGCAGCGTGTGGTGTGTTTTACCAAACTGTCCAGGGCTCTCTCGTTCCACTTGTGCCTCTTGATGCTCTCGTCCTTGACCGCTTCCTTCAGCTTGTCGAAGATGTCGTCCTGGTCTTTGCCTTTATACTCGGCCATGAAGCGAGCGAACTCCTCCTGCAGAGTCTCCCACGCCACCTGCACGCCACCGCCACGCCAAGCAAACACACTAGTGTTAGAGCACTGGCTCGGTATACACACTTGCACAGCGCTTTAGAGCTGCCGACATTAGGAATATAAAAATACTCCTACCGTCAATGAGTTAAATAATGAGGTCCTAGCAAAGTTAATAATGTGTACTCGTACAATTGCAGAACTGTGGTGGTGTTTTTGTTGTTGTTGTTGTTCTGATTTTTGTATTTTTTTCTTTATCTTTTTTTTTGCTCAAAATAAAAACATTTAATGAACAATTCTGTTTAGAAATTTATGCTACAATTTATTCTTTTTTGTGCTTAATTTATATTGTTTCATTATAATTATTATATTTTATAAAATATTGTTTATTTTTTTATCCTCACAGTATCAAATACTATATTATTATTTTTTTGCACATTTTACTGTATATTTATGTTTTGTTTTTAATGCTTAATTTATTAAATACATTGAATATTGGAATTGTGGGAGGGTGTGAGAAATCCTAGCAGTTCTTAAGACGTCTTAATGAAATTTAATGGGGATTGAAAGAAATCTTAGCAGTTCTTGAGAGGTCTTGAAAAGTTGTAGGGGGTTTGAGAGAAACATTAGCAATTTTTTGAGGAGTCTTAACACATTGTGGGGAGGTCTGAGAGAAATCTTTGCAGTTCTTGAGTGGTCTTGACAAACTGAAGTGGGTTTGAGAGACATCTTAGCAGTTCCTGAGAGTTCTTAACAAATTTTAAGGGGTTTGAGGGAAATCCTATCAGTTCTTGAGAGGTCTTGCCCAAGTTGTAGGGGATTTGAAAGAGTTTTTGGGAAGTCTTAACAAATTGTATGGGGCTTGAGAGAAATCTTAGCAGTTCTTGAGAGATCTTAACAAATTTTAAGGGGTTTGAGAGAAATCCTATCAGTTCTTGAGAGGTCTTGCCAAGTTGTAGGGGGTTTGAGATAGTTTTTGGGAAGTCTTAAATTGTATGGGGGTTTGAGAGAAATCTTAGCAGTTCTAGAGAGTTCTTAAATTTTAAGGGGTTTGAGGGAAATCCTATCAGTTCTTGAGAGATCTTGCCAAGTTGTAGGGGGTTTGAGAGAAATATTAGCAGTTCTTGAGAGTTCTTAACAAATTTTAAGGGGTTTGAGGGAAATCCTAACAGTTCTTGAGAGGTCTTGCCAAGTTGTAGGGGGTTTGAGAGAGTTTTTGGGAAGTCTTAACAAATTGTATGGGGGTTTGAGAGAAATCTTAGCGGTTCTAGAGAGTTCTTAATAAATTTTAGGGGGTTTGAGGGAAATCCTATCAGTTCTTTAGAGGTCTTGCCAAGTTGTAGGGGGGGGTTGAGAGAAATCTTAGCAGTTCTTGAGAGATCGTAAATTTTAGGGGGTTTGAGGGAAATCGTATCAGTTCTTGAGTGGTCTTGCCAAGTTGCAGGGGGTTTGAGAGAAATCTTAGCAGTTCTTGAGAGATCTTAACAAATTTTAAGGGGTTTGAGGGAAATCCTATCAGTTCTTTAGAGGTCTTGCCAAGTTGTAGGGGGGGTTTGAGAGAAATCATAGCAGTTCTTGAGAGATCGTAAATTTTAGGGGGTTTGAGGGAAATCGTATCAGTTCTTGAGTGGTCTTGCCAAGCTGCAGGGGGTTTGAGAGAAATCTTAGCAGTTCTAGAGAGTTCTTAACAAATTTTAGGGGGTTTGTGGGAAATCGTATCAGTTCTTGAGAGGTCTTGCCAAGTTGCAGGGGGTTTGAGAGAGTTTTTGGGAAGTCTTAAATTGTAGGGGGGTTTGAGAGAAACTTTTTTTTAAAGACATTTTGACAAATTGTAGAAGGAGTAAAATAATGTTAATAGTTTTTGTGAAGTTCTGAAAACTTGCAGGGGTTTGAGAGAAATCTTGAGTTGAGGTTTATTTTTGATTATTTGTGACTCACACAAAGAATATGAATGAAGTGTGCTTAAATATCCTCGTGGCTATTGGTTGGACGTTACCTCTAGCGCTTTGTGCGGCAGCTGCTTGTCCGTCCACTGCTTGAGCTTGATGTCTACGGTGGTGTTGAAGGTGCCCGAGTCCATGGTCTGAGCAGCAGGAAGGTAGATATTCTCAATGACATGAGTAGAGACTCTCTCCCAGAGCTTCTTCTGCAGGATGGACTCCCTGAGAGCACAACATCAGCCTGGATGTCAATCACGTCAATCAACACCAACTCAGTAACGACCAGCTGCTCTCCGGACAAACCGCAACACATTTTTATTTGTGTGTGTTTGTGTGTGAGAGAAAGAGAGAGTGCATGTGCATGAACATGCACGTGTGTGTATGTGTGTGTGAGGCTCATTTATCATCCAGGACAGCTCATATTTCACTATTTCCTGTTTGCTTTGTTCGACTATGGCATGTCGATGCGCGCGCCTCCAATAGGCAGAGCAAAGCAGCCCGCGGCTATTCATCATAGCATCGATCTGAGAGGATGATGAAGCTCTGAGGAGACGCTACACACATCTGATCTATTCCGTTTAGCCGCTCCTCGGGGCTTCGGGTTCAGGAGCTACACGTCCATGCTCCGGGCTCTGCGAATCCCGAGGTAGAGGCACAAACGCCTGTCTCTTTTCACGCTGAACGATCTGTCAGAACTGGTGGAATTTTAATAGGCGAGATCGTACATATGGCTTTAATGCGGGTGTGTGTGTGTTGCTGTGAAAGGGATTAGACGCAGGGTTGCCAGATCTGCACGGCTAAATTAGGTTTCTTAATAAGAACATGCACTCCCCTAAAGAAGGAAAAAAGCAGATCATCACAGCAGCCACAATGAGTTTTAATAAATGGTGAATAAACGGGACGTTTTAGTCTTTTCCCATACGAGTCTCTTTCTCACTGTATATTTCTAATGAATATATAATGGAAATAAGGGTTAAGGATTGTGGGTAAGGTGTTACTTCTTGTTCAGTCTGACCAGAAGCAGGGACTAAAAAGCTGACATGAGAAAACCACAAAACAAGACGCACCAGTGTTTGGGAGTGACTTGGCTCAGGCTGATCACCTCGTCCAGGATCTCGTTCTTGGCTTTTTCGTACAGCTCGTTCTGCGCAATAAAGAGAAACAGATAAAAATCTTATTTAGTTTATTTAACTTTGTAAACATAACTACATACTCTACCACCACTCATACCAGGACACACAGTGTGTGAGTATGTGCGTGTGTGTGTGTGGTGTGTGTGTGAGAGAGTCTCTCACCCGGTCCAGCTCCCGTAACCGGGGGTAATTATTCTTCCACTCGGTCTCCAGGTTAAAGCGAGACGCTGTCGGATGAGGACGCAGAATTCATCATTAAGCAATTAATCATCCATAACTAATTACAATTAATATAATAAATATTTTAGACAACATTCTGATCTAAGTTTCTTTACATGAAATGTTACTTGTTTTTGTGTGGTTTTTACACTACTACTTTTCATCAAAAAATATTTATTACATATTTGTTTAAATTTGTTTCTTCTATTACTTTTATTATTATTATTATTATTATTATTATTACTATCTGCAAGCTGCCGTGTTTATTCAGCTCGTCATATTAAATTTTTTGCTATGTTAATATTTGGACGTGTACATTAAACCTGGAACATTCATTTAAACAAATGACAAAAAAAAAATCATGTGATTTTTCACCATCTTTCAAGCAGCCGTCCTACATGAATCTCGTTTGATTAAAAAGTCTTGAGTGTGACTTTACGTCTCTTCTTTACCTGCAGAATCTGTTACCGTTCACTTGAAGGAATATTTTAACACGTGACCAGGACTGTTTTTCAGGAAAACCATGACAAACTTGTATGTAAAAAGAAAAAAAAAGCCCTTCCTTCCAGTATGCTTATTCTGGCATGATTTATGATTGTTAGATAAATTTTTTATTCAGTGACAGTGCAGCGTGGAGAGGCGGAGCTACTGTAACCAGGCTGACGGTCATTACTTTCCTGGAGAGTTTTATTCCTCTACACTTTGCTATGAATTACAATTTCAATAACTGGGGAACATTTTTATCAGTTTATAGCTACATTTATTGTTGTAGACAGCTTGTTACTTAATTAGATAGAGAGATGAGTGAAGGAGAGTTTTTATTCAGAATGACTGTTCAGTATTGTGATTCTTTCCGGTGGCGACTCATGCATCACCGCAGTGTCTCCAAAATACGTGTTTTAAATACATTTTAAATGTTTTATATTCAATGTGTAAATGTAAAATGCTGCAGTTCCTCTGTAATCCTACAGGTGGTGCACTCTAAACTATTCACACATCAATAGGCAGCACGGCGAAGAAAATGATCTGAAAACAATTTAATACTGATTATAGTTTAGTTTGATTGTTCGTTCCTGTTCTCACTTTTATTCCAGTGGATATAAACATTTGTCTTTTTTGACACTGTCCATTTTAAGACAAGAAAATTCCAGAAAACCCAATGTTAATACACAGTCCTAAAAATGGAGACTCCTTCCACACATACATGTACATGGGTTGTTACCATGGAAACGGTGACCTTACTGGGACCAGATCATGAATACAGACCTGCACTATCGTCTGACCTGCTGTTCTAGAAACGTCTTCAACGTCAGATTGGACTATTTTTTATTAAAATAAAAAATCTCAGGAAAAACCATGAGATGTGATCAAAGTCGTCTTTTTCTTAACTCGTTAACTCTTGATTACAGCCGTGGTTTATTTACAAAAAAAAAGAAAAAAAGAAATGAAAGAAAGAAAACAGCAAGAAGAAAGTAGGTCTGAAACTTCTCCAGGAAGGACAGGACATGTATATATATTTCGAGGTCTTCCCCCCTCCTCCTCCTCGTGTCCCTGAGGGCCTGCAGATGCAGCACTCTGGCCCTGATCAATGCCCCTGCAGTCGGACGTGCTCTATATCAGCGTCCCGCCTCGGCCCTGTGGGAGCGCCGGCCCTGGGACACGCGGGCTAAGCTGTCTGGGCCGCACAATAGAGCTGACGCTAATTGCTCTGGTTATCGGGCCGGCCCCCGGCGCGGCGGCTCCCATCGATCGGACACACAAAGGCTCGGGCGCGTCCCACCATCAGGTAATAAATCTAGCAGCACGCCGTTAATAGGAGACGCCGGCTAATTGGTGTGGAGGATTTCTACAGCGTCCTGGAGTACGATTAAACCGGAGCGATGTTAAGCGATGTCGAGGTTCTGATCGGTCAGAAGGAGGGGGATCATTTTCTGACAGCGAAACATCGCGGATTTAGAATGATACATGAACGTTTCTATTAGGGGAAAACAAAAATGTATACATGTTTGCATTCGAAGTGGTAAAACGCTGCTGTTCCTCTATAATCCTACGGGAGGAGCGCTTCACACAAGTCACATACTGGCAGCCATCACGGTAGAAGCAAATTATTTGCAAATTTTTTGAACTTTTATTTATAAAATCGCAATACAAATCAAATCGGCACCCAGGCATCGTGATAATATCGTATCGGGTGTCCCTGGTGATCCTCATCCTAATTATCCCTTACATGTTCCTATCGCAACCGCTCATTCGTGGGGAACACTCGACACAAATACACGGATTAAACGCAATTAATTAATTAATTAATTTTATAAATAACAATGATTTAACGACAGGGTTTGTGTTATTTATCCAAAAACAAAACTTCTTCCTTCGGAGGAAAGTTCTAAAAACTCTTAAATTTGCCAATAAATGTCCGAAATACTCATTAATCCTTGATAACTATTCCACAATGTGTGGTGTTCACCTTTAAAGGCGTCGGCTTGCTGCTCCACAGACTCCCGCACCATTTTCCAGAAGCAGTCGGACACGGCCAGGCTCAGGTTCTTGGTGGTCACCTGGTGGGCCTTCAGCATCCCGTCCCTGCACACAGTCGTGTGACGTCACCGTTCAGAGACGCGCTCACTCACCACAACACTACAACTACAGCAGCCACGTTATAGAGAGAGCGTCATAGAACAGCGCAGAATTGACTTAATTCTTTAAAACAGAAACCATCAACAGGCCCGGATATGATATGATATCCATGAGAGAGAGTTCCAAAGTAAAAGCCACCGCTGACCAAAAAAAAAAAAAAAACTCAAAGGCTTTGTCTCATATTTGCCAGAAAACATCTTTAATTATCCCAGAGACTTTTGGGCAAATATTCTGATGAGACAAATTACTGACTACAAACTACTGACTTCATTTGTCTGCAGATGTACAGTTTTCATTTTCTGTTTCATTTACTTTGGTTTTATGGTTGTCTTTTTTTCCTCAACGGTATTTATTCGCATGTGCCTAACACTTTTGCAAAGTACTGCAGGTACATGCTATAGTCATGTGACCTACTTGTGTGGCCCCGCCCCTACATCAAGCACTTATAATCGATGACAATGCATTCGGTTTTTATTAACTTGACGTGTGTGTGTGTGTGTGTGTGTGTGTACTGTATTACACGTGGAGTGTTTAGTCTGGATTCAAGACTACCCTGGTGATCTAATCGGACAGCACCCGACTCCCACCTTAACAACCTGGACTTCCTGAAGAAATCCTCTTCGTAGTCTTTAATCGAGTCGATGCTTTCGCTGCTGCTGCCTTTTCCGGTGACGACAGCGAAGTAGCCGAGAGCCTTCATGGGAAACAGCTTGCCTTCAATGATCTGCTGGATCTACACACACACACACAAGCGCGCGCGCACACACACACACACACAATGTGAGAATAAAAGCAATGAATAATCGGTTTCCTTTTAATTATTATGGATGAAATCAGATCACCGCCAGCGCTCAACAACAAGCGCCTCTCCTTTCAGAGGCGTGTGTGAAGGTCGCCACCTGGTGGTTACAAATGGACGACATGTTTGTGATGTGAATGCAGTCAGATTCACACTCGCATCCTTTTTTCGTGAATATTAGACATAAACTATCGTTGCCATGGTAACGGCTCATTCACAGGGGTTATGCTCCATGTTTCTTGTACGTGTATGTAAGGAGTCCGCCGCGTCAGTGTTGTGTTACGTATATAAGGTTTGACGTGTTGGACGTGTAGCTAGCTCTGCAACGTCCCAATCCCGACAAGAGACGGGACATCGGTGCTCAGGACTCACTCGACTCGGACTCGCCAGGTTCTTCTCAGCCAGGTCCACTTTGGTCAGGACAAAGATGGTCCTCCTGCCCTGAGGGTCCATCTGACTGACCAGATCAGTGACTATACTGCGCTCGGCGTCAACCGATCCGTCTGAAGGACAGAGAGAGAGAGAGAGAGAGAGAGAGAGAGAGAAATGTTTAATGAGGGAAAAACACACAGGTGCTTAGGAGTGTGTGTATGAAAGCTCACCCTGAATACACAGGATGATGGCGTTTGGGTTCTGCATGTAGGCTTTACTAATGCTGAAAATCGTCTCCTTAGTGTCTACGGCCATGCCAGCGGTCACCGTCTGTAACACACACACACACACAAAGCTGAACATCAACATCATCGAACACAGATGTCTATAAACACGTCTGGAACATGACGACCCTGTACGCTGCTTATTGACACGTTCTAGATCATGTGACCTACATTTGACCTTAAACATGTACTCAATGCTCTTTACCTCAAAGGATCACAATGATGAATAATCATATTAACGCAGATATATTTAATAATGCATGTGGCTGTGTTTTTATTATTATTATTATTATTATTATTATTAAGCTTTGCCTGTTTTTGTGTCATCAACAAAATACCACCTGTGTGTCTTTTTTTTTTTTTTTGCTTGTTTAGATATATTTTTTTTTTTTTCATATTTCATGTCGTATTAATTTGTTACATTTTGCCTGACAGATTTTAAATAGACATTATTTTTTTTTTTTTAAAAATGTACATATACAGTATGTGTGTGTTATGTTATGGGAGCGGGAGTGCGGCTCACTACACACTCCTGGGTCGGGATTGTGACACTGCGCTTACACTGATCACTCCTGGTAAGTCCACTAGAACCATCCTCTGGATCCCGGGGCCTTTAACACTTAACGAGATCGTCTGCAGGAACAACAATCATGGTTTAAATGCGACATATTTAATCGTGTGTGTGTGTGTGTGTGTGTGTGTGTGTAAGTAAGTAAGAATGTCTTCACCTCAGGACTGACTGTCTGGCCGTCTTTCACACTCTTCCTCATCCTCAGCTCGATCTCACGCCTCAGTGCTGCCAGCTGAAGAAGAAGAACAACAACAACATCAGTCTGGCAAAGATCTAAACACACTAAAGTCTAATAATAATGATAAGAAGAAGAAGAATCTAATCCTACATCGTCCTCTTTTCCCAGGTCGAACTCCCGGGTGCTGTCTTTAAACATGGCCACGTGATGTGGACCTTCACTCAGAGTCACCTAAACAACATACATAAAGAAATGAATAAATAAGTGTTATGTAAAACAAACATTACCAGAGACGTATCTACAGACCAATTCATAGATTGATAGATATATTTAAGGAAGAAAGAAAGAAAAACAAAAAAGGTAGGCAGAGACAGACAGAGGGATAGAAATATTTAAGGAAGGAAAAAAAAAATAATAACATTAATTTTGCTTTGACAGAAGCGTTATCAGCTCAGCCACTCAAAGTGTTTCTTGTTTAAAACGCTGACTAATGACTAGTCACATGACTAAAGCTCTACATCTAATTGATTAACAAGATTTACACTCCATCCTGGAAGAAAAAAAATCCACAGCCACTTTATCTGAAACAGAGAACTGATCATCCTCTAGTAACAGTGCTCTAAATCTAGCTCCTCCCCCATTGAACTGTCTAACTCCACCCACTCTCCTCACAGGTATCCTCCAGGCGAGGAGGAGGGCCCGGGGTCCGTGTCGCTCACCTTGACAGGAGACCGGGTCATCATCTCTCCCGAGCCTCGAGGGAAGATCCGCGCCTGAGCGATCATCTCCAGCACGCTGGTCTTTCCTGCGCTCTGGTCGCCTACAACCACCACCTGAACAACAACCGTTAGGACACGCCCACTTTAGCACACACACACACACACAAACACACACTGAAATGCTCTCAGATCTGGTCCTTATCTTGTAAACTCTATGGTGTTGTGAGAGGTGTGTTCACAGTGAGTACTGACCCTCGGCAGGTGATCCTGAGTGTTGTAGTTGGAATCGTAATCTGAAAGGATGTCCAGGACCTCAGAGTACAGGTCAATCAACGACTTCTGCACACAGGAGAGAAGAAAAATAATCATCATCCTGACAGCTGTTACACACACAGTGTGTTTGAGTGAGAAGATAATTAAACACTCTGTCGAGTTTGATAGATTCAGTTTGGCTGAACCGAGCCAATAGACAGAGGGGGAGGAGGAGGTGGGGTGCGAGAGAAGCAAAGAAGGACCTTAAGGAAGGCAGGACAAAGAAAGAATCAGATATGCTGTAAGGTCAGACTCGGAGAAATTAGACAAAATGAGAATATATTCGGTGAGATCAGAGTCTGTGCGACTAGACAGGGTGAGATCAGAGTCTGTGCGACTAGACAGGGTGAGATCAGAGTCTGTGCGACTAGACAGGGTGAGATCAGAGTCTGTGCGACTAGACAGGGTGAGATCAGAGTCTGTGAGATCATACACGGTGATATTAGACTCTGTGAGATTAGACAGGGTGATATTAGACTCTGTGAGATTAGACAGGGTGATATTAGACTCTGTGAGATTAGACAGGGTGATATTAGACTCTGTGAGATTAGACAGGGTGAGATCTGACCTTGACTTTCCTCTGATGAATGCCTTTCTCATCTTTCTGCAGCACCACTTTCCTCAGCTCTTTATTCTCCTTCTCCAGACGCTCCAACATCCGCTGGTACTTCAGCTAAAGAACCACAGAACCCGTGTTAGACCTGAGCTACATCACGTCTGTGCTGCGATGGTGTTTGTGTCTCTCAGAGCCGAGTTTTCACTCTCACTCCCATGTAAGTAATGATGGCGATTACTAATTTATCTGCCCTACCTAGGGCACGCGGTGTGGCTAAGGATTTACCTGTGTGCGAAGGAGCTCCTCCTGCAGCTGGTCGGCTTTCTCCTTATCTGAAGTCTACAAAGAGACAAAAACACAAAAATTCATTTCTCAGCCAGACTCGCACTGGGGTCAGGTGTAACCCTCCTCATGCAGCGATCAGCACCCGAGCGGAGTAAAGCCCAGTCAATGCAGAAAGGTCAATTAAGTCTGAAGAAACCACGAGACTAAATGATCCGGTTAAAAAAGAGGGAAAAGGGAAGAAGCCCTGTAAAGGAAAGCAGAATTATCGAGAATAAAATCACACCTTTAATACATTTCTGATGCGCGCACACACACACACACACACACACACACACACACACACACACACACACACACACACACACACACAGAAATTACAGAAGAGTGAAGGACGGTTGGGGTTGAGAAGAAATTTTTATCCATCTAATACACACACATGAACATATGAGACACTGTTGACAGAAGATGGTGTGTTTTATATGCCGTGTACATATAAAACGCAGTCCGGGAAACACACGACCGCATGCAGTTAACACCACGTTAGCGCCGCACTCGCTTCCACACACTCCAGCTGAGGGAATTCCTGATCCCGATACGACAAAAGGCTGTCGAAGTGACTCCAGTGACGCGTTTAGTCCTCATCTGGGACTTAATGCTCATAATCCGCCGACCATTTGATGGAGTGCAAAAGTTTTCACCCCCTATGGAGTTTAGTTGTAAAAATGTTCCTCTATTGTCAACTCTTGTACCAATTAAACATGGACAGAGTGATGTGGGATTATCCCGTATCACAACAACAAAAATCTCCTTGACAGAATGTAAAATCATCGGAGAAGTGAGGAGTGCAAAAACACTTATAATTATTGTATTATTGTCCAATGTTGAAGTCATTTAGTTTTTAAGTGATTTGACTATTTCTGTTATTCGATGTTAGTTTAAGTATGCTTAGGGTGCACAAACTTTTGCACTCCATTAAAAATACTGCTGATCTGGAACCAGTCATGACTCAGAACTGGTTCAAGAGTAAGCATAGAACAAGTAACTAAAGGATAATGGTTTACTAATAACCAGTAACATTTTAATACGTAATAATGTAATCCAAATTGATGAACTTAAATTACTGAAAGGGGCTGGGCTCTCTGCGGCTAACAAACTTTCAATAATAATTTTAATTCCCCAATAAAAAAAAAGCTAATCTATTATTAAGCTAGAATAATCAAATAATTCAACACATACGTACAGTACAGAAAGTTTGGACACCCCTTCTCATTCAGCAAGTTTTCTTTATTGTGTTCTTTAGGCCAAACGCGTCTCTTCTGCTTGTTGCCTGTCCTTAGCAGTGGTTTCCTAGCAGATATTCTACCATGAAGGCCTGATTCACACAGTCTCCTCTTAACAGTTGTTCTAGAGATGTGTCTGCTGCTAGAACTCTGTGTGGCATTGACCTGCTCTCTGATCTGAGCTGCTGTTAACCTGCGATTTCTGAGGCTGGTGACTCGGATGAACTTATCCTCCGCAGCAGAGGCGACTCTCGGTCTTCCTTTCCTGGGGCGGTCCGCATGTGAGCCGCTTTCTTTGTAACGCTTGATGGTTTTTGTGACTGCGCTTGGGGACACTTTCAAAGTTTTCCTAATATTCCGGACTGACTGACCTTCATTTCTTAAAGTAATGATGGCCGCTCGTTTTTCTTCACTTAGCTGCTTTTTTCTTGCCATAATACAAATTGAAACTCTTTGAATGAGAAGGTGTGTTCAAACTTTTGGTCTGTACTGTAAATAAATAAATAAATAAATAAAATGAATGAATGAATAAGCAAGAAAAAAATGTATATGAGCACATTTTTAAAAAATAAATTACAAAGCAATTGAATGCTTTAATATAAAACATGCAAATAGTTAAATGCATAAGTCAATGAGGAAGTGAATATACTGTTTAGAAAAAACTAAATAAATACAATATATAAAAAAAAAAATTTAAAGGTTTTAATAAGATAATTACATATAATTTTTAAAATTAAACAAATAAAACATGCTAATTGAACAAATAAATAGAGCAAATAAGTATGCAGGAAATGCTTGATTAATTAATTAAATACATACAAAAATAAATGACGTAAATAAATGAATATGTTACTTAGTAAAAAGCAGAATTAAAAAAGTGAGCTAAAAACAATAAAATAAATAAATAAAAGGAAAAAAAACAAAAGTATTAAAAACAGAAACAGAACATGCAATTAATTATGCAATTAATACGTAGGAATGCAATAAATAATAAAATAAATAGCTAAATAAATGCTTTTGAATAAATAAGTAAATCAGCAAAGTCAATAAACAAACAAACAAACAAACAAACAAATTAATCCCCCCAAACCATTTTTTCATCCTTTTTAAGTTCCTTAAGCAACTTCTTACTTACTGAACTATGCATTACATTAGTATAATTGATTCATTATCCGCTATTATTATTAAAGCTAATAAAAGTGCTAATGAAGAACTTATTAATAGAGAGGTTTATAGCAGAGACTAGAGACGTAGCAGGGACGCTTCTGGTCTGCAGGTACACGAGTATAAATCAGCGTTCTCACGCCAGTCAGCGATTCTCCTGCGATTAGACTTGCATTTATGATTTGGAATTTTAATACAGATATAAATTAATAAAGGTGGAAAAGAGAAAGAACGTGTGAACAGGGAATTGACTCAGCTGATGAACAAATTCCCTGGTTTGTAGGGGTTTGTTTATTTATTGATTTATTTGTTAATGACTGGCTTGAGAACGACTGCAGTGGACGTGCTGGGAGATAAACCGTCACCTTGTGGGAGAATTTCGGGGCTTGGCTAGGGGGCGGAGCCTGAGCACGACTGGGGCGGGGCTCGCTACCGGCTGCCGCCCGCCGAACGTCTTCTTCGTGCTGCTGGATCTGCTGCTGAATGAAAATGAGTTCTCCGAGCAGCCCCTGCTGAGGGACGGCAGAGTGAGAAAGAGAGGCGGAGTCAGCTGTCAATCAACCTGATCACATGACACTGGAGAAGGAGGAGGCGCTTACGGGAGGTGAAGACAGCGGCCGGCGATAAAAAGAAAAAGTCTGCACACTGAGAACTTCTTGCTAAACATTTATGATGTTTTTATTTATTTATTTTTTACATGGTAATGCATGGTCCATTAATTTTTCCTTGCACTTTTTTAAAAATATTTATTTGTTTGTTTGTATTTAGCAGAGGTCATTATCTTGTCATGTTGGTAATAAAAACACATACGAAACATTTTTTAAATGGATTTTTCTTTAAATTATTAATTTAAGTAATACATTGCACTTCATTAAAACGTTAACATTTTAAAATTTTAATGGCAAGTTTTTTTTAAATCAAGATATAAATAATGTTTGCAATGTTTTACAAGATTATAGTCTTTTTTAAATGCTTTTTAAATTAATGCTTTAAAAAATAAACAAGTTAACCTTGTACATTCAATTTTCATTTGGTTTTAAACAATTCTTAATTCATTTTTATACAAATTAAAGTATCTAAATAATTAACTCTTGCATTCACTAACATTTCCGTTCCTATAGGATAAATTAAAGCAATTTTTTAAATGTATACATCAAATAAAAAAATCTTTAAACCATATCCATAAACAATAAATAAATAAATAAATTTAAACAGCATTTGATTAAAACTATTAATTTTAATTCACTTTTATATTAAATTATGTTATTTAAATGACCACTCATCAACCTTTGATCTAGGAGTTAAATGCCTTCATTTTGAATGTTAAAAAAGATTAAAGCTTTTTTTTTTAAATCAATGTCTTTGATCAAGAAATAAAACTACATAAACATAAAATAAGTGAATTAATCCATTGAACAAATTCATTTGTTATTATGAATAAGCAATAAAAAAAGAAAACAAAGGAGTTAATTTCATAAATTAATATTCAAAATGTTTTCTACTTTTAGCACATATTATGTATATTATAAAATACATTAAAATGTTTTATAAATAAACTTTAAAAGCATTTGCCATGGCAGCTAACCAGATTACATTAGTTAGTTATTAGATTTTAATAGTCTACACTTAATTAGCAAATTTTTCCTAACAAGTATAAACCGGTCCCTTTCCAGTTCACACTACAGCTCAAATAAATCAGTTTCATTTGTTCCGGATCACTTTTCTCTGTAAAAGCTGACAGAACTGACAGAGTTCCTAATAAGCAGGGAAGCTGTTAAGGCGTGTTAAAGCTTCTTTACTGAGCCGATGCTTATAACAGAGGAAGCTTTATGAAGCTGAAGCTGAGCTCTGGGAAATCCTGTGTTTTTACAGAACACACACATACACACATCACTGATACACACACAGGTTCATAATCTAAAACACACTGCCAGTCTCAAGTTTTTTAACACCCTGAGATTCTCATACATCATTGTTTCCATAGTAACAGGGACAGGCACAGCAGAAACACCATACAAGCAGGTTTAATAATGTAAAACTATAAAAATAAAAAAAATTGTTTGTTTGTTATATTTAAGGAAAGAGTCTCCAGTGTCTGAGGTAAAGCCGTCACTTCATTCTTTCTAAAATCACTTCTTGTGCGTTTTCTTCCTTCATAAACAGAAAACTGTAAATGGCATCAAACTACTGTGGCGTAAGCGGAATAAAACACTTCAGGACATGCGGTTAGAGGGAAATAATCAACTTTAAGATGCAACACACAAGTTCCTGGTTTAATCATTAGTATTGGGACAAGACTAAAAGAAATAATACTGAATCATAATTAAAAGGAAAAGCTTAATCTCTGTCAATCCTGGATCTTAATGGTGCTCTGAATTAGCTGGAATTGGACACGACTAAATTAGGGAGAAAATCTGGGAAAAAGAAAAGAAAAAAAAAAGGAAAACTAACTAATGTTCCCATTATTATGGCCAGTGGTGAATAATAAACTTTATTTATACAATATATAATAAATCCTAACCTACGAATCAAAATCCTACTTATTAATAAAAATAAACGTGTGAGTCATGTGACTGTCACTATTTCGTATAGAAGCAATGAATAAAGAGAAATAAGAAAGGGAAAGCCGATTTGATGAGACAAAGACATGTCTCACACCCGCTGCGCGTGTCGACCGCTGCCTGTTTCTCATTTCTCCCTCACATTTCTTCGAGGCTACATCAGGGGTGCAATAACTTTCGAGTGGCAGTGTGTATATTAAACAGCACACTTTCATTAACACATGACGCTAATTTATTTTAAGCGCGTTTGCTGTATAAATAAATAAATAAATAAATAGAAAAATCTCTGAATGAGAAAGACAGACAGGAAGAGACACGACACGAAGCACACGGAGCAGGAAAACGCTCAGGAGGACGAGGAGCTGAAAAGAGATCAGAAATGCATTCAAAGGCACAGCGATGAGACCGTTCACGAGACATTACTTACTCTCTTCTTAGCATTATCGTTTCAGAACGTTGTGATAATTCACACAGAAAGTGAAGATTCAATAAAAATCACATCATGTATCTTGTAGCTTTATCATGAACAGAGTGTGTCGGTGCAACGTGGCTGTACGTTTGTGCTGTTTGTCGTACGAAGAAGTTAGTAAACATGGACGTGTGACTCTGTCTTCCAGGAGTTGAGAAAACTACACCTAGCTGGCGAGTTAAAAACTTTCACAGTGGAGGACATTTTACCGGTGGTTTGTACTAGTTGTAGGTGGGAAATTACAAGCTCGATCCCAGTACAAGGTCATGACCATCTTAAAGCGCTCGCCGCTAGTGTAGTGTGCAAGTCTGAGGTTTGTAATGTATGTTTGTTTATTTCAATACGTAAAAAGTATGGACCAGGGCCTCCGAGTGGCGCAGTGGTTAAAGCGCTCGCCCTATCATCCGGAGATCGCTAGTTCGAATCCCGGGTGGTGCTGTAACCTCTCGCAGCCGGTGGTCTAGAGAGAGCTGATTGGCCGAGCTCTCTCAGAGGGGAGGGATCTAGCTATTTAGTGTCTAGCTCACAGCTCTACAGCCAATCAGGGGCGTCTGTGAGCTCGCGCAACGGAGGGAGCGGATAGCGCTGTCCTCCGAGTGTGTTACGCCGCCGCCAACGGTGCGCGAGCGAGCAGTTCGAAAAAATGCGGTCGGCTGGCGTCACGTGGTTCGGAGGAAACAGGTGATAGTCTTCGGCCCTCCCGGCTGAGTGGTAGTAGCAGCCTTAATGTGGGAGCCCCCTAGTGACGGGGAGGAATTGGACATGACTAAATTAGGGAGAAAATCGGGGAAAAATCCAAAAAAAAAAAAAGTATGGACCAGAATCACCAGAGACGACCCGATACGATGCGATTCGCGATACCTCGGTGCCGATTCAATTCATATTGCGATTTCGTAAGTATCATGATTTTATAACTATCCCGATTCGTTTTCGTTTTCAGACTTTGTTAGGAAAAACTTTGCCAGATAATTCAGTCCTACCATAGGAGATGCGGTGCTGTGTGAATAGTTTAGACTGCACCCCCTGCAGGATGATCGAGGAACAGCAACATTTTTACCACCTCAAATTCAAACGTATAATCGTGAAATGGAACTGAATAGATTTTTTTCCCCCATCTCTAGTAAAAACAACATGTACTAAATAATAGTAGATACTATTAAATATTAAGGCTAGAACTAGATTTATAAAAGTGATATTAATCTAAGAAATTTCACGTACATACTGTATATAAAATTTTCAATCGGATTGTATTTCTGTGTTAAGATTGATTTTAATAATAATAATAATAATACATCTTTATTGATGTTTTAAGCTGTATATTTTTCCCTGTAGTTTTTTTTTTATCAGGTAAGAAAAAAATAATTGTAAAGATTAGTAAATTTTAAATAATAAAAAAAAAAAACTTTTTTGAGCACTGAGATGGACATCGAGATCAACTGACCCTCGAGGTTGCAGTAAAGAAATAAAGATTGTTTTGTGCTCTAAAAACAAACCCTAGCTGTCTTAAAGCGTTTATGCCAGGATTTAGTCTCTAGATTTACGCACAAACTGTGAGCTGATTGTTTAAATGGTTTTGTTTGTTTTTTTTTATTCCGTCCATCAACGAGTGAAATGAAAAACAGTCTTACTCGCATGACACGCATGATTAAACACACTCCATTTGGGTGGGATGTTATTTGGTGGTGGAACGCTGGCGACTGCTGAACTAAACGCGCCCTGCTGGTCTTTTTATTATCTGAATCTTTTCATGAAGTTCCGTAAACAAGCAGAAGAAATACAGATGGACTTGCCTTCTTAAACTTCTCACCGCTCTCGGCTCCAGCGCCACTCGCCCGGATGTTGGGTGTGGTCAGGTTGGGCTCCCCTGAAGTCTCTGCAAAAACACACACACATCACCCAGTAATGTGACAACCATTTAACACACACACAGATCATGTAGCTGAACTAACAATCAGAGTCACGCGCTCATCACAACACTCCAACACTCAAAGGTATAAAGAGGGGTGTGTAAACTTATAACTTCTTTTAGCTGTTAAAAATTTTTACCTTTGATTTATTTTAAAAACAAACCAACCCACAAAGCAAACTGCATATCTGCCAAGTCAGCAATTTGTGTGTTTATAAGTTAGAGATTTTTTTTTATAATTTAAATATTTGTTGCTTTTTTTTTTATTATTTGTGATCTTTTGTGTCATTATTAGCGGTTAGCCGAGGTAAATACATTTAAATACTAAATTGTTCCACACAGTTGAACTCGCAAATTGCAATAAATAGTCATACTGTTATAGTACAGAACTATATTTATAATTTTAATAGAATTCTTATTATTTGTTTAAAAAATAAATTACCTTTATTGTATGAATTAATTAACAAATATTTCTTTAACACTGACTACATTCTTTTATATCTTAAAATCAGCTGCTTCCAGTCAATTTGCAAGATTAAAATAATTAACAATAACCTAAAAATTATGCTGAAGTAATTCTTTAATATTCACAAAAAAAACAAGGCTTAATTAGCCAAATTAACTCGAGTCGTTGAAAAAGTCAATCACACATCAATAAAATAGATTTTTTTAATTAAGGAAGAATTTGCCTGATAATTCTCTATATAAAGAACGTATGCAGTGTCGTGAGGACACAAACATTAAACCCACAACACAAGGAGTAGAAAGAGTTTCATCAGGAATCTCAGACACATTAACGAAATGAAAAATAAATTGATTTCTGGATTCTGTTTCATTTTCACTTATACTGTATGAGCATTACATTTCTGAAAGTTTTTTTTTTTTTCTCGTCATATTTGTACATGAACTAAGAAACATTAAATGCTTTTTTGGGAACTAAATTGGATTTGACTTCATTAGACTTGGATCTGACGTGACCTGATTTGACTAACATGACATTATCGGACTTCAATATAACTTGTCAATTTTATTTGACTATTATTAGTTAGTTTAATTTATGTTGTTTAAAGTTAACTTTTTTTTTTTTTACTGATTTTTGACGACTCTTTTAGACTGACTGGACTTTTAGATTTGGTAATTAGTTTTGACGACTTTATTTGACTGGTTTATTCAACTTGACTTTATTATACTTACTGTTACTTGTACTTACAATTTCATTTGATTTTTGACTTCATTTCTTTCAGCTTTTAGTTAAAATTAGATCTATCAGAGACACTAATTAGGTATTTCAATATATATCAACAGTGTTCTTTGTCGTTCTGTGTTTACAGAATTTGATTTACATAAAAATGAGTGTAAATGTGTTAACGTGACAACATGTAACCAAACACATTACTTCTGGTTTCTGGAAATGGCAAACAATTGAAAGTAAAGAAATATGATTAAAAAAACAACGTTAATGCAGTCAGAGCTCACATCAGGTTGTGCAACAGGTATTATTATATCATTATTTTCCTTTGCAGATTTTCACTATGACAGAAGATCTGTAGTTTGCATCAGTCTGTCAATTAAAGCTTCAATCCATCAGAAATTAGATTCAGATAAGTATAGATTAATTCAGATTATGTTAATGCATTACTTTTTACCGGCATTCGAAATTAATCTTTAACATCTGTAACTGTTTGTTTTGCAAAGACATAGGACATCATTTTCAGGAGTCACTAGCGCCACCCACACGAGTCTGTTTAACATGGAGGGGGGTAAGGGGTAATGAGAGGATGGGGGGGGGGGGGCACTGTGTGCTGTTTACACACCTAACAACAGACGCAGACCAGGAGCTCCAATGACTGCGCTATTCACACCTGTGAAAATGTGAAGGGAAGGGAAAGGGGGAACAAGAGGAACACATGAAATGTGACCAAAAAAAAAATAACTTAAAAACGATGGTAGTAAAAGGACTAATTTGTTACTCTGCAGCTCCTGTGGAAAAGCAGCGTGTTAGAGTCCCTCAATATCCACAACATCAGTGTACATCATCATCATCAGTTTTCATTATAAAACACCACTAATGGTCATAATTACAATATAGCAACAAACTGATATCATGGTACGAAGTGATACCGCTGGTGAATTCTGGCTTATGATTGGTCAGAAGGCAGGGAAGTGAAATCACAGCATTATAGAAACGTGCTCGTTCTGATACGTTATCGTTTCTAACTTGAGAAAGACTTAAAATCATAAAATTATGCTAAGAAATTCAAACCTCGGTACTGTAATACTTTTTTTTTTTTTTTTAACTCTAATCAGGAAATGCTTCGTTCCTGCCGCGCCATATGTGAACTTTTATTGATTATATGTTGAGTAAGAAATGTAAACACAAAGTTATAATTATTTATTATGTACTTATTACAGTAAAAGTGTAAAAATGCACTAAAATGCACTAAAAGCCATTTCTTGGATGAAGCTTTTAAAATAAACACACACATTACCCAAACGCATACTTAAAGAATCGCAATACAAATAGAAACAGCACCTGGGTATCGTGATTGTATCGTATCGGCTGGTACCTGGCAATTCTCTACCAAGTAAACTTTAATATTTTTAATTCAGCGCACTGAATCAGGAATGTGTGGAAGGGGGCCTGAGGACGGCTTAAAGCCCACAATTTCCAATTAAGCACTGTGTAACAAAGATAAAGTAAGAGAAAAGTCTATTGATTGACTTAACGAGCTAATTAGGGAGATACACATTATTATATTACATTAAATATCACTTTTTGGTTTAGTCCATCTTGTTTTTGGGGCAAATCATGAGATTGGGCTAATACCTGGAGCTTCTACCTGACAGGTGGACTCCGGCTAATTTATCAGGGAAGTTAGTTTTTCTGTAAACTATTACAAAGACTCAGTAGCTGTCACCAAACATGTCCCAGCTAATGGATTCCATCTTAGAGAACAGTACATTTTATTCAGTTTTATTCATTATAATCGTTTTTTATCACTGTGTGTCTGTGTGAGACTCACCGCTCGACAGCAGGCCCTTGAGAAACGTGAAGTTCTCTCCAATCTTCTCGAAGTCCGGGAGCAGCTTAGCGATTTCCTCCATTTCAGGCAAAGCGCTCGCTAGTTTCTCTTCAGTCCGCCACAAAAACAACAGGCCCTCGTTAGTAGCATTCACGCCTGCGAATTATACGCTAATTAATCTGAAAACACGTGAGAGACTTACCAAGGTCGATATTTTCGCCGAGCTCCCACACAAAGTCAGGTACAATCCACGTATACTGGCTCATATCAGGAAGCATCTCCTTCCACTCATCGTATGTCTACAGGAAGGACGCAAGAAAATACGCTTTCATTTACAAGTACAGAGTACAAACGTGACCCCAGAGGTGTGTATTTAGCGCCTGAAGCGTCTCTGTACCTTCTTGGCGGTGTAGCCTCCTCCGACGGCGGACCCCAGCACGATGTAGCGCAGCTTCAGCAGCCGAGCAGCAAGACGAGCCACCCAGAATGAGCGCTGCTGCTGGTAGCCGTGTCCCCAGCGAGACCTCGGGGGCCGCAAGGGGAGTCTGGAGAGGGAGGTGTAATGTCGGTGTGGGGGTCGCTGAGGGGTGGATTTGGCAGAGTAGCAGTGGTGGATGGCACGTGACAAGGGGTGGAGCTTCTGCAGCGGGACGCCGAACCGAATCCCGGACAATCTGGAAGGGAGGAGATTCCTGCACGCCATGCTGATAAGAAAAAGAAGGAAAAAAAAGTTTGTTAACCACTGTGCCAGCAATAACGATGTCATGATCGAGAAATACACCAGATGGTTCAAGAACCAGGATGGGGAACGACAGGCAGAAAAACCACTTTGAGAATCAGGATGGGTAGCCAGATGATCTGAAAACCAGCAGGAGGAACCGGACGGTTGGTCCAATAACCAGCACCAAAAACCGGATGGTGTGAGAACCAGCACCAAAAACCGGATGGTGTGAGAACCAGCACCATAAACCGGATGGTGTGAGAACCAGCACCAAAAACCAGACGGTGTGAGAACCAGCACCAAAAACCAGACGGTGTGAGAACCAGCACCAAAAACCAGACGGTGTGAGAACCAGCACCAAAAACCAGACGGTGTGAGAACCAGCACCAAAAACCAGATGGTGTGAGAACCAGCACCAAAAACCAGATGGTGTGAGAACCAGCACCAAAAACCAGATGGTGTGAGAACCAGTAATAGGAACCATATGGTCTAAAAAAAAACACAATATGAGGAACCTGGTGGTCTGAAAACAAGTACAAGAAACCTGATGGTCCAAGAGCCAGAATGAAGATCTTGGTGGTGAGAGACCCAGTACTTGGAACCAAATGGTCTAAAAACTCAGAATAAGGAAACTGATGGTCTGGGAACCAGATGATCAGTCTGATGATCCGAAAACCAACATGAGGAACCCAGTGGTCTGAGAACCAGGGTGAAGAAAAAGACCTGTGAGGGCTTCATTCAGAGTTGTGTAGTCCTCCTTGAAATACACTATATGCCCAAAAGTATGTGCACCCATCCTGATGGTTGTGCTCAGGTGTTTCACCCGGTCACTCAACCTTCATGAAGAAAACCTGTCAGTATATAAATAAAACCTAAACCTGAATCTCTACACACTTATCATCGCATACTTTCGCTTTAATTTTTTTTTTAGATAACACACCCAGGGTAATAACTCCAGCTAGGTCAAGGTGCTGCAGACTGTTGTATGTGTTATGATTTTTATTCGTTAATCAGACTGTTAGCAATTAGCTAGTTTGTTTAGATGACTAAGGATCAGGAGTAGGATTGGGATTAGGATTAAGTTACCCTGTTAACTGGAAACCCACTGAGGAACAGGAACTAGCCGGTTATGCTAACGCAAACTGAGTCATAACCTGCTTCTCATTCGCACGAGATCCCTAAAAACAGTGTACACAAAACAGGATACACAGCGCACACTTTACTGATACACAGCGCACACTTTACTGATACACCACGCGTGTTATTCTCTATCACACTGACACTAAAGCCGAGCCAGTGGGCAGCGTGCGCGAGCTTGCGCGCGTGCCTCCATGTACTGTATATACTAGTCCATATAGGTGTGTGCGCGCGAGCTCCTCGCTCTTACCAGGCAACAGCAGGTCCGGCCCGTAACATTCTCTCTACAGGATTAAATTAGAGGGGTTTATTCATGCATAAGGTCAAAGGGTGATGCGTTCAATCGGTTGTTATTCCATGTTTCGTGTCCTCTCGCTTGCTTTAACCTGTCAAACAGCTCACTTTCTCTCTAACAAGGGCATTACAGGCAGCGCTGTAACCAGCAGTGTCAAACCCGACAGGGGTCATCAGGAAAAACAAAAAACCGCTTCCGGGTCATAACTGCAGCCAAAATAAAAGCTCTAACAAGTCATGTAGAAATAAAACTCGCGCATTTAAACTGACTGGTTTTGATTATGTTTTAATGTATAAATTTTTATTTAAAAAATAAATAATAATAATATAAAATTAAACGGGACATTTTGTTTTATTACTCTTTTCTGCTATCTATTTTTTGTTATTTCTGTGAAATGATAAACGCTTTAAACCCTAGTTTTAAAATAAAAGTCTGAAAAAAAGAGCCATTTACGTAATCACAGATCACATGACATTTCTGCACTAAACCGCTTCTAAACTGTTTTTTTTTATTATTTTTTTTTGTGGCAGTAACTTCTTACTGAAGTAAACCTTAAAATTGTGTACAAATATGTGATATGTTATATTTATGATACTGAAAAATGTTCTGTATGATTTTTTTTATTATTTATTTATTATTATTATTAATTCCCACCCAAAGCCCAAACCCAGCCCAGTCCCAAGGCTGGATAAAGTGGGAGGGTTGAGTCAGGAAGGGCATCTGGAGTAAAACCTGTGCCAAGTTGTGTGTGCTCAGCTCAGATAGTCCGCTGGGGAGACCCCTCGACAGGAGCAGCTGTAATTCAATTCGATTCGATTTTATTTGTATAGCGCTTTTAACAATTGACATTGTCGCAAAGCAGCTTTACACGATCAAAAGAAGTAGTTTGCCTGTAGTGTGTGAATGGATGTGTAACTGTGTGTATATACGTGCTCTGCGATTGATTAGCAACCCGTCCAGGGTGTACCCCACCTTGTGCCCTAAGTCTAATACAAAATAATTATAATAATTATCTATGACATAATACATAATAACAATAAAAGCGACATATGATAATTCGTTTCATTAAGAGACAGAGGATGTGTTTGTCGGCAGTGTATCTTGCCTCGTGTATCTCCATCTCGGGGCCGACTCATTACTCCTGAGCGACATCACAAGCCTGAATCGATCAGCTCTCTGTTCACATTTCAATATAACGACACCATACGGGGTCGGGGCTAGTGTTCACACACATGTCACTGACCCGAGGTGAAATCCTGCACTGATTCCCAAACTCACTCACACACACACACACACACACACACACACACACACACACACACACACACACACACACACACACAGCAGCGTACAGAGGGTCTACCACAGACACCGTAGGTTTATAACCATATCTCATTAGAGTGGACTATATCGCTGGACGACGTGTTCAAGTTAAACAGCTTGAGTTATACACAGTCTTCAACTTTTAAGTAAAATCTATGTTTTAGCTCTAAATAGGTTAATCAGTTTTCATATTTGCTCATTTCTATGACAAATGCTAACAATTAAGGAATAATTTTTACGATACATTTTATGGTGCGATACAAGGTGTGTTCAAGCCAAACCAGGACTTTTCATAGTGCAGAATAACAGAAAACAGTTATGAGAGTAAAAACCTCCCTCTATTTCTCTGTATAATCCTCTGCTTGGACACCATCAAGGTAGAAAGTTTTCTCAGTACGCCGGTGCCATGATCTGGAACCCTGGCCTCCCAGGAACTCCATGTGGAAATGTCTTGGAGCGAGGCCAGCACTGTACGTGGCGATAACTGCCAGCTGAGTTCCTGTAACGTGTTGGCGGATGAGCGTGTGTACAGTTCACACAGACAGATGCGTCTCTTCTGCGAGTCGGTGACGAGTTATCTGTTGAAGCCCTGGTTTGACTTGAACGCCCATCGAAGTAACATAGTCAGAGTGGGAGATTATTTTCCTGGTGTATCTATAAGGATTTCCTTCCTTTCTCAGCTTGGAACGTTGGGTCTATTGTTTATTTATAGCCTCGCGTGTCTCATCAGTCTTATCGTGTGTCCCTGCCTCGGATTTCCTGCCTTCTGTAAAGATCACTGATTTGGCATTTCTTGTTAAACTTCCTGGTTTTGACCCGTGCTTGATCTTTCCATTCGTTACATCTCATTTTGTCACCACAGCACCACTGTAGAGAGACAGACACGTAACACGACAGTTCCTACAGTATCGTCCCTGCATGTCCCCTGTCCTGATAAAATCCGCCGTGTGACTCGGTAAGCGTGCTCATGTCTGACGTGTTTGACCTCATGTCTGGTTGTGTTTTGGTTTGTACTAATGTGATCTAGTTTCTCTTTATAGTCTTTTGAGTTTGTGAGTTTGTGTGTGTGTGTTTTAATAATTATTTCTGGACCTGCTTCAAACACCTGACACGGTTCATTCCAGTTCTGTTCTTATGTTAAAGCAGCTATAAACAGTCTCTCATGTAAGACACACACACACACACACACACACACACACACACACACACACACACACACACACAGCATATCATGTTACTGAACAATTCTATATGTAGTAAGTAAAAAACAAACCTGGTACATATTATTATTATTATTATTATTATTATTATTAGTTTTTTTTTCTTTTATTATTGCGATGGATTTGCACCCTACTCTTGGCCCTGTACAGTATAAGCAGTATAATGAATTCATCAATTTGTTTAATTTATAATAAAACAACAATATAATACTATTACTACTAATAATAATAATAAGAAAGAAAGAAAATAAAAACCTGTATGATGAATATTTAAATTAACTAAAATCTATTTGAAAAAGAAAGAAAAAAGTATAACAGGAGATGCGTTTAAGTTAACATGGAGTCCAGTTCGTTATTGGAGGCTCAGATAGTCCTGAACTATTGAGCGACTGCAGTCACGAGTCCTCAGAGGACAGCTGTCCGCATCAGCCGAGGACAGGACCGTCTTCCAAGGACCTGGACCACTTCAAGTCTGGGTTCCAGTCTGACAAATTTGATGTGACATGGGATAAAGATTATAGCAATAGTGTGTCCTATTATAAAAGATTGAAATAAAAGGATTAAACATAAAGGATTTAATTGTAAGTCAATACAAATCATTGCAATTAAACAGTAAATATATTTTATTGTCTTTCATTTGGAGTTCTGGCAGAAACATACCTAATATCTAATAATAACACAATTCATTCTGAAGGTCCTAGTAGAGATTATAAACTCATTTTGCACCACTAAACAACTGGATGAGGCGTGTAATCATTATCATTTTTCTCTTGGTTTTTGTCTTCTTACCTGTCCCCTAGGTGGCGTTCAATTCCCCATTTCTCTCTCTCTCTCTCTCTCTCCCTCTCTCTTTGGTCCTCCCTCTTCCTTCCCATTCCTTATATGGTCATACTTCCTATGGCTTGCCGGAACCCTTTGATTTCTATAGAACGTGCGAATGACTTTGATGTAGCACTCAGGAAGTGGAGATGGATGAATCCCTAATAGAGGTGTCAATATTAACGTGTTAAAGCATGCGCATTAATCTAGGAATTTTATTGCATTGATGTTTTTAAGGCAAATTAATCATATGACCAAGTTTGACCCTAATGTCGGTGTGGTAACGGCGCGTTCAAGACGGATAATAAGTCGATTGAGGAAACATCAGCAGGTGTGCTAAACGGCAAGGCTAATCATAAAAAACATCTGGGTGGACGTTTAAATCGATAAAACCAAAGTCGTCTGCTTGAGCTACCTTCAAGAGGAGCTGTTTTTACAGAAATGCGTTAAACGTAAGATGCCTGAAAAAGGCTCTGAAAGCGAGGCAGCTGTAGGTGGAAGCTACTTTTATTGCACGTACTGGAGACGACTGGACATCAGTGCATCACCAGAACCTCGGTGTGACAGAACGTCTCATCAGTGACATATGCTGTAGTAACTGCACTCATTCACTCTGGTCGTGTTAAACACAGAAGAAAGACATTTTGCCAAAGTTAATGTGCTAGTCAAGTTAAAAAGGAGATAACAGAGCTGGTCACCGCTATGAGAACAGACACGGCTGACAGGACGGTTTTATTAGATTGAATCTATCATCTGTTTAATGTTAATGTAGGAGATAGTATAAAAACTGGACAATCTGTTTCCTCTAAGCAGTTTGTCGTGCACTTTTCTCATTCCAATGTTGCACGTTTATTATACAAGTATAATAAGTATGAGTTTACTGTATGTCTGTTCATGTAGGTTTAAGTGGACAGCGGGGTTCTACGGACACGGCTCACGAGAAGCGTACACTGCATCAATTTTACAGTTCACGAGACATCATGATGTTCTAGATTTTTTTTTTCCTCCCTGAGGGACGGTGTGATGAGCGGCTGCACAAACGGAGCGGGACAGTAGACAGAGGCGGAGGACGTGTGTCCCAGATTACTCATTAACCAAACCTCGTCTGTTATATTCACCAAAAGAAAAAAGGGGGTCATGGCACGGAATACTGGGGAGAGGCGTTCCTGAGACACACACACACACACACACACACACACACACACAGGATGGTTATTTATCTGATCTTTGAATGAAACTGAGATGATTGGAGCAGAGTGTGTGTGATGCTGCAGGACGATCCCACAGTCCTTCACTGCTGCAGCCTGTAACGATCGACAGCTTACATGTGAGTGGAAAGTGTGTGTGTGTGTGTGTGTGTGTGTGTGTGTGTGTGTGTTTGTTCCCCTTAGGCTCTGAAATGGAAATACTTTAACAGCAAAACACCCCCCCCACTCTCAAACAAACAAACACACACGCACACACACACACACACACACACACACACACACACACACACACACACACACATACAATTCAATCTCTCTCTCTCTCTCTCTCTCTCTCTCTCTCTTTACCCCTCCCTCGTTCTCTGATGCTAAACAGATTACAGAGGATTCGCTTATTTAAAGACTTCGCCCGAACCCTGGGTGTCTTCCAATCCTCACCTAAACAAGCTGGAGATCCGTCCCTCTCAACTCCACCGAGCCGATCATCTGCAGATCTCCAGAGATCTTTTCTATTTCATTTTTTGTCCAAAGTCTGGTGGTCACCTCCGGGTCTTTAAGTCGGGAGTTCGAGCGAGAGCTCACACCGGCCTCCAAGCTGTCTCTGCGTCTGCTCCCTGCCATTGTCGTGGACAACGACGAGGACGATGATGGAAACTTCACCAACTGGATGAGCAGCTACTGGGGACACGGAGGCCGAGACGATCGCGCCAAAGAGCGCAAGAGGAGCTTCCAGAGGTCCAGACCGTCCACGCGCGACCGCCGAGCTTCACTGCCCTGCACGGTGCGTATCAGAACCTCTCCTGTGTAGAGAAAGACGTCCACTATAAAGATGAAGAACCTGGAGCAAACGGATGGCCAGAAGAAGCGGTGCATGGCCTGATGTGTGCTCTGCATTCTTTATCGTTCTCCTCTGCCGGCTCTCCATTGTTTCATTCAGTCATTTCAGGGAAATGATTCAAACTTGTAAAATATACCAGGCATGTGTCAGCGAGTAAAGTACTGTATATATCACAGATTTAAAAATCTCATTTTTTCAAATAATTTGGACGGACTTTTAATAGTGTTAAATGAAAAACCAGCAGCATTTTCCAGGCGCTTCAACTTTATTTCATTTGTGTATATACTCCTCATTTTTTTCCCAAAAATTTTTATGAAAACAGAATTCCAGAGTACACGTTCGCACCCGAGTGACGAGTGACAGATGCACACCGTTCACGCTGAAATGCACTGTGTGTGTGTGTGTGTGTGTGTGTGTGTGTGTGTGTGTGCGAGCGATGTAATGAAATAGTCAAAAACAAATACAAAAACATCTTCTTCTTCTTCATCATCATCATCATCATCATCGTCGATACCGCTTTATCCTGTATTCAGGATCACTGGAGCCTATCCCAGGAGACTTAGGGCACGAGGCGGGGTACACCCTGGACAGAAAGAGAGAGAGAGAGACTGATCGACAGTAAGATACAAGAGATTGATAGAAAAGAGAAAGATAGTATGGTAGAGTAGATAGACAGACAGAGAGTCAGACGGAGACACAGATAAACAGGCTTTTTCTACTGGCCCAAAGGCCCCTATGCACTCGAGCGTATGCTGCGAGTGTGCACCGCGCGTCTTCCATAAATATAAACCAGACGTGTAGACTTGCTTCACAAGTAAACCTGCAGTCGTTTAGATGCGACTTATATGCTCAGAGTGAATACAGCGCTGTATTATAGATCATCATTTTTAATATGATATTTCCAGCTGGAGGCCATGCGTCTGAAACATCCTTTGACTCCACGTGACCTGAAGGTCCATGAGGAGGTGAGGGAGGTGCGGTCCCACCCTCACGCTCGCCGCGTCTCCTCAGACGAATACAGAGGGGATGAAGCTGCAGTGGCAGAGGGTCGCATCAGCACCGTCCCCGAGCTGACCGAGTCCTTCAGGAGGATGCTGCGCTCCCGTAAGCACAGAGTCCCGTCACTGGTGAGTGCTGGTCCTTCACCCTCAATTCTCAAATGTGTAATGGGATAAGTCATAAATGACAAAGACAATCCATGTAAAGATCTTAATGAAACACTTCCAGGTGGTCATAGACCACGACATGGAAGGCTATATAGCCTTGAGTCTTGAGTGGAGAGGAAGTGAATTGATTGACAGCTTCCTGCGTTTATGCAGAGGTCTTATTTGTTTACAGAATGATTTGGGTAACGTGTGTCTGATCTGCCGTGAAGAAATGTGCGTGAGAGCTGGAGAAACACGACGAGAAGACCAAGAACTTCACTGCTCCCATCACTTCCATAAAGAGGTCAGACAAATAAACATCTACAGCCATGAGTTAGTGGTTATATATCCGATATATACCACTAACCGTGTGACCTAGCATGTCACAAAGGAAGCGCAATTACTCAAAATCAAAATTAGTGATGGGTCGTTCATGAACGATTCATTCTTTTTCGAAGGAGTCTTTAACGTGACTCAGAAGAACGAGTAGTCTCAGAGAGTGATTCGGTCGTTTTTTTCTGGGCGCGTATGCGCAAAGCCTCCGTAGGTTATGTACAGGAAACAGAAATGAGTCGCTACCTTTGAGTCTTCTAGTCCGAGTCGTTCGTTATTTGGTCACGTGACTCCCATAGACGCTATGCAGTGCAATAGATTCAAAAGAACGAACGACTCGGACTAGAAGACTCATGAGAAGAACCGCTCAATTCTGTTTCCTGTGTACTGCACTGCGTCGCGTCTGTGGGAGTCACGTGACAAAAGAACGAACGACTCGGACCAGAAGATATCTGAGGTGAGCTGTTCATTCTGTTCATCATAATATGTCCTTTGCTGCATCCTAAGATTTTCATTACTGGAGCTAAAGCCAGGATGTTGGGGGTCTGTTCATTGAAAATGTAACATTTTATTTTATTTCTGATCAAAAGAACGAAATGAACTAAATGACTTCATTTTGGTGAACAAGGTTTAAAGAACCGAGTCAATAAAATGATCCAAACGTCCCATCACTACTCACGATGATCAGCTTGTGATTCTGTAACCCAACACCATGCTGAACTGTAGTGAAGTAAAAGCAGAGATATTTCCTGTACGATGTAGTGGAGTAAAAGTGAAAAGGTCTCTTTTACGAAAACTACTCAAGAAAAGTACAGATGCATAACATATTTCATCAGAATATTACCACATTAATGTAAATAATGTCTGGTAGTCCAGAGACATTAAGTCTTTAGCTTTCTCTCTCTCTCTGATGATGATGATGATGATGTGTCGTTGATGAAAGGTGAGGAGGCTGGATCAGGCGGCGCGTCCTCGCAGCCGGAGTTCTGCTGCTGTATGTGAGAACAGGAAGGAAGCATCTTTCCGCAGCGAACAGGAAGACCTCCACCTGCCCCGCCAACATCGGCGACTACGCAGACAACGCTGAGACACACCGAGCAACGCAATGCAGTGTGCTATAAAACATCTCAAGTCAAAAGTCCACAGTGTGGGAAATATTTCCCTTCCCTGTTTGTTTGTGCTTTTCCTCCTACCTACCTTATTTTGGTGAAGCTTCCTGGTCTGGTTTCCTGTTGCCATGGCACTTAATTAGTCACCGCTGTTCCTTGGTGTTGCACAGGTGTGATTAAGTTTTTAGGGATCATTTAGATGTCGGATCACAGCTACATTAATTCTATAGTCAAAAACAACTGGGAAAAACATCAAAGCATTTTCTATCCTAGTTTTGTGCTTAAAGATGAATGCTTGTGTTTAAAGGCAGTGGTTTAGACATGATTGAAAGACAAGATATAAATGTCACGGCCTGAACATTGACCCAAATTTAAAAGCATTCTACACGCCAATGTTGATTTAAAATATTGGAGTTAAGCAGTCAGTGTCTCTGAGGCTTCTCAGTCACCCAGGTGAGGTTATCTGGAAGACAAAAGTGTGTCCTTTGTCCTTCAGGTGAAGATACACTGCTGATTCAGGCCCTGGAGGACAAAGGGCAGTGGGCTCTCGCAGAAGCCACACGATGGAATTTATTTAGTAAAACGTTTTTTTTCTTTCTTTTTAAAAAAAAACCTATTCTGATTTCCTCCTCGCTATGAAATCCAGTCCTCTTCTTCACTTACTCTTTTTAAAGATTATTAATAAACCTGCTGCATTTTTACACTATGTTACTGAGATTGAAATTTATTTCCTTTTTTTTTTTTACACAACTACACCATCTATCACTTATTGTACATAATTAGGAGTTATTTCTTAAATATTCATTGTATTTCACATGTACGGTTGGCGATGCCTCTGTGTTTCCAACCATATTTAAACTTGTTAACCCTAACTTGTACACTGTTTTCACACCACATGCACTTTTTAAAATATAACTTATATACGGCATAGTTCCAGTCCATATTATTTTTTCCTTTGGGAGATATAAAAATGAGCTGTGAATCTCCCCGAACGCAGCATCCGAGTGTGAATACAGACAGGATCACTGGTTCGAGCCCTATATATATATATATATATATATATATATATATATATATATATATATATATATATATATTATATAACATGACGTTATTGTATATCTGCATAATCTGTACAAACTTCTAATAATTCAGTTTACAAACACAAAAACATCAAAACACCTGACTGTCCTGAGCTGCTACTTTATTACAGGTGGTGTTTGACTTTCTTTCTGTAGAAATTATGAGTGTGGTTTATTATAGGGAATAACACTTATGAATAAAACACATGGTGACTTGTACAGTGTGTAGTGCCAGTCGTGATAATGTGCACGTAGACACGCCAAACAACACACACACACACGTAATTACAATTTTTTCCATGATATAAGGAGTAAGGAATGCATGAATGAGTGTTTTTTTTTTTTTACCTGAAGACACTGGGCATGTTTTTAAGGGTTAATGTATAAATATATATATATATAAAAGACACTTTAGTCAGAAACAGACTTTCCTGACGTTTACTAGTCGTGTAAACTTTTCCAGCACACACACACACACCCACACACAAGTTCGGACGTTAAAGTTGAAATCTAGGCCTATAACATGTTTAAAGGTTTAATTCAATTAAAAAAACAAAAACAAAAAAAAAAACTCCGATTTAAAGATAAAAACTCTGAATCTGTTGCTTCTTTACACCCGTTTTCTGCGCAGCACGAGCTGAAGGAGAGGACACAGGAGGGGTGAAAGTGCACACGTGGAAGCCGATCCAGCAAGTGATTGACAAGCCGCGTAACCAATCAGAGAGTAGATGAATGGCGTCACGTGCAGACAATAGCCAATCGCTGATGAGATGGGCGGTCCAACTTATAAAAATAACGGGGTTAAAAACTAAGGAGGGGAGGGTGAGGCGGGGGGGGGAAGGAAAATCTTTGTAAAAGGGAGAAAGTGATCAGGAAAGCGGGAGAGGAGGAGAGGATGTAGAGGATCGCGTTCGTGGTGTTGGAACTGTTTTACTTTTAAAAATCAAGAAGGAAAAGTCTGACTTCATCCGGTTAAGAAACATCCGTCTGTGAGGTGAGAGAGGAAATATACAAACAACTAATTAGACAAGTACATCATATACTTACATTAATACACTTAATACTTATAATAATAATAATAATAAAGTTTAAGTTAAGTATTAACTGTTTATTGATTGAATATAATTGCTGAAAATGTAAAAGTCTCTTGTGTTTGTAAGAAAAAGCTCATTATAAACACTCACACATAATACATACAGTATATAACATAATATATATAACATAATATGTGTGTGTAAGAGATATTATTATTATTATTATTATTATTATTATTATTATTATTATTTCATGTTGAAGCTCACGTGCAACAAAGATGAACCACTTATTTATTTATTTATTTATTAATTTTTTAAAACTGTAATTTCACAAAGTTTCTACTTTATTTGGTGTAACAACATTCAGCCAAAACATGAAAAGTGTCTCGTCTAGGTGAAAGGACAGGCTCATATAACACCATTTCTTCATAAGACTTAATGCTTCATATCTCCCAATAGATGCTTGTTTTTTTTATTTATATATATATATATACATTCACTATTATATTTATATCAGATTGAACGAAACACATTTTCTAAATACAATTTAGCTTCCGTAACTTTTCTAATTCAAATCTTTCAAATACCTCCAGTTGTCATTTAGATGAAACTTTGGATTTCACATGAAAAGACATAAACATGAACAAATGCATTATCCTAAATTGTTAAGATATTGCAACGTGAATTTGACATGGTTACGGACACTACAGATTTTTTTTTTTTTTGGTGGGGGGGGGGGGGGAGATCCTGCTTTAACTTAAGCAACAGTTTTTACAGGTCACACAGTGTGCTTCTAGGAGGTTACACCAACTGTAGTATCAATACTCATAAAGAAATATGAATGATTAGCATACAGTATAACGCTGAAAAATAATGAAAATATGAACTAATCCCAGTCAAAATATTCACTTTATCTTTTCTCATTAATATCTATCGGTGCAGGTGTTTGTTTACATTGAGGCAGTAGCGCATTAGTAGATTATTTTAGAGTAGATGATTAAATCCCACACGTAACTGTTCATAACATCACTTTTACTCGACATTTCGATTTCACTTACGGTGCAGGTTAAACTTACTTGCAAACGTTTCATTAAATTCCGTCCAGTCAGTTTTTTCTGTGATGCTGCGACATAATCTGCCTGGACAGACATACGGTACAGACGGAGTTTTTTCTGAGACTGGTTTCGGATCCTCGAATGTACGAAACATAAAGATGCCATTTAAAGTGCGAGTTCTGACCAACGTACAGACAAAACCTTTCTTTTATTTATTTATACAAATCTCATAAAAAAAAAAAAAAGATTAAAAAAAAACATATCTCCAAAATATATGCAGTAAAAAATGTAGAAGAACCTACAGGATACCTGGAAGTTTACTAACATGCATTTTTCTTTTCACAAAAGTTTCACAGGAAGGGACACTCAGTCACGTGACTAGGGCTCTTTATAATATGTGAGTAAATAACAAATGTAACGAGAGATCCGGAAAGAAAACACCACGTCTGCAAGGAGAGCAAACAGTAACAGCTTTTGTAAAGAAGAGACTAAACGAACAAAGCAGCAGCCCCACAGGAGAGCAGCGTGAAACACGGACCGGCTTTATATACACTTTGCATTCATTTATCTCGGCTGTTACTTCCGGGTTTCCAGCAGCTCTGCAGATTATGCGCTTTTCAAAAACAAACCCAAAAAGTGACTTTTATAAGTCTGCACTGTGTCTGTGAAGATTCTCAGTCATCCAGCGGAGGTTATCTGGAAGCTGAGTCACGTCCGGTCAACTTCCAGATGTCTGCACTGGATTCATGTTATTCGTTTACACTCCAAAAGAGCTTTGCATGTTTTAAAGGGTCAAGTTGAGGTGAATACGTCTTTAAAATACTGCTGTGACATCATAGGGACCAGGACCGCGGGCCCGGACCCGGACCGAGTGACAGTTCGATACGGACTGGGTTTGGGTCACAGTACACACAGTATTATCTGGGGTCACCGTGGAAGGGTTTGTGACATTCATCACTTTGGTTCGTAGCTTTCATGTGTCCTGGTTTATTGGTAACGTCTCCAGGAGACAGAGCCATCAGGTGTCGTGTGTCTCTGTTTCAGTTTATATCTTTACGGCCTTTTCAGGTGATCGCTCGTCCTCCTTTTCATATGAAGCACATGGTGAATAATTATCAGGCGCGGATTATAAATAAACCTCACAATGGCGTCCAATCAGACGCTCGACCCGCTCTTCACTGAAGGGCTTTCAAGAGTCATGCGGTCTCCATGGCGACGGATAGAGGTCTGAAAACAGAACCAGCAAGAGGGACGTCCTGAGGTTCTGAGCCAAAGCGAGAATCTCAGAGGCTTCTGTTGGAGAATTAAACCACGATTTAAAATCTATGTTTTATAACATAAACTTTAGTGGAGCTCAATGGCGGCCCTTGGACATCAAACCAGTTTATTGTAGCCCAGAATTGATTGACGCCATGAAATGATCCATGCGATTTCTCTCAGGAGAGGTTGCGCGGTTCAAACTGTATATAAACTGGTGTTCATTAAACTAATGTAGTTGCAGGGTTTGACCACCATGAGGTCTAACATTCTGCACTGACTCAGGTCTCACTCACCGCGCACTTCATTAGGAACAGCCGCACACGTCACCAGGGACGACCCGATACCATATTATCCGTTTGAATATCGATTCTGTCAGTGTCACAACTCAATATTCTTGTTCCTTATTCTTATTCCTTTTAAGGTTTTATTACAGTTCTAAACAAACTTAGCAAATAATTTTGCTAGTGTGTAAAGTGCACCACCTGCAGGATCATAAAGGAATTGCAATATTTTACCAACTCAAATGCAAAAATGCATAAAATAAAAATGAAGAATAATAAAAAATAAAAAAAAAGATTTTGAAACAAGTACACAAATCAGCATCACGGTCCGTACCTGAGTCTGTCCTGGTGATCTTATCTTCAGCATTGGGGAAGGATCAGAGTTGTTTAAGGGTGTTAGTGATGTGCAGGAATTTCTTTGTTCTCGTGAAAATATTTGAACATTCCTCACCACACACACACACACACACACACACACACACACACACGTGCAATATCTTCAAAGCCTACTTTTAGTCTAATTGCTTTCTCACACCATAATCACTTACACACACACACACACACACACACACACACACACACACACACACACACACACACACACACACACCCTTTCGCCCTTTTCCTCTGCCTCTCACTTCTCCTTGATTTTTCTGCTTCCTTGACGTCACTTCACTCAATTGCTTTCAGAAAAAATAAGCAGCACAGTAGTTATTTATTTACAGTTTAGTTGGTGTGTGTGTGTGTGTGTGTGTGTGCTCATTTCATGACCAGTAAATTTGTTCATGTTTCATGTAAACATTCGTCCAATAAGAGCAGCAGAATTACAGAATGATGGAAGGAAGGAAATACAGAAAGGAATAAATGTAATTCCAAGGAAGGAAGAAAGTTAACACCGATGAAGGAAGGAATATAGAAAATAGCAAACGAATGGAGGAAGGAAAAGCTAGAATAACAATCAAATATAGAATTGACAAAAGGGTGTGAATATTTATGCACAATGTCTGAGTTTTGGTTTAAGCACCTTTGTGTCACCTCAGAATGAGGTTCTGCCAAATGTAGGCACCAGTTGAAGGAGGGGGTGAATACTTATGCAAGACCCTGTACCCTGCTGTTCCAGGCAGCTGTGAGGTCACTATGGGGAACTTTAAAGGTCACGCTCTACCAGGCAGCTTCTTTTTGATCAGCGGCGTGTGGTGGGCGGTGAAGTACTCGCTCTGGTACGCCACCCGCAGGAACAAGAGCGCCAGTGCGGCCCGGCTCACCACGCGGGCCACGCAGCACCGACTGGAAATCTTGGAAGGAGCCACCATGCTCTGCTTCTCCGTTATCGGTAAGTTCCTCTCGGAGGCGTGTCTGAGGGAGGGGTTAGTCAGGCCATGGCGTGGAACGGGAATCTGAGGTCATTATATTTATAGTAGATCACATTGTTCTTTTGTTGTTGTTGTTGTTTATCTTGTTGACATTTGTCACCATCTGGAAGTCTAAACATCTTCTGCAAAAACCTGCTTTTTGTGTGATTCGTGCGTCTTTGCCTGCTTTTTTTTTTTTTTTGAGTTTATTGGTGGTTGTTGCAACACCGCCACCTACTGGACTGGAGCAGAAAGTGGCAGAAAGAAGCACAGCGTTTTAGTGTTTGTTAGATAAATGTAAGTAGCTTGTAATACTTAGACACCTGTAAGAAATAATGAACCAAACAGTAAACAGTGCTGCTATAGAATCCCAACGACCAAAGATCGCAGCTCTGCTACTCATGTGCAGCGTTTGAGAATATCAGCAGTGATTTATAAAAGCACTGCGTGTTAAATACAACACAGGGTCAGCGTTTAGTCTGGATATAAATAGAAGAAACAAATTCAAACCTGCGCTGTTTTTGGAGAGAATGGAAATCAGAGCCGGGTTCGGGGCGTGGCAGCGTGAAGAGCTGACTCAGCACGTCATGGTTTAATGATAACTGTAAGCCGCGGCTAACAACAACAACAACAAAAAAAACAAACAGCTCGCTCGGGAAAATGTTTAAAGATGGTGCAACGTCAAGACCACATAATGAAACGGCTCTGATTTATAAACGTTCATCAGTTACTGAGAGAGTAGAGAAGGCTAAAAGCAAGTTATGGAGAAAAGATACAGGAAGCAAAGAAAGAAATACATTAGAAGGGAGGAAGGGAATATAGAGGAAGAAAGCAAAGATCAAGGGAATGAAAGGGGGTGAAAGGTAAGAAGGAACGAGGGAAAGAAATACAAACGAGCAGGAAAGCAAGATTAGGAAGAGAAGGAGAGGAAACACAAAGGACGGAGGAAATAAAGTGTTAGAAATAAACGAAGGACGTATGAAAGAAATGAAAAGGATGGAAATATGCATACAAGAAATCTATTAACTTGAAAAGTAAATGATGGTGTGTGTGTGTGTGTGTGTGTGTGTGACAGGGATGCTGGCGGAGCAGTTCACAGTGGACGGTCCGAAGCTGCACCTGTACGACTCGTCCACTCAGCACTGGCAGAAGCTGATGAACTGGCAGCACACCACCATGTACCTGTTCTTCGGGCTGGCCGGAGCCACGTCCCTGATCGTCCACAGCACCAGCGCCGCACCGCTGGCCTTGGACCGCCTACTGCTCGGCCTCGCCTTCTTCAGTGAAGGCAATCACATAAAATCTATAATCATATGCATCGCCGTGCGGGATCGCGACGCCCCCGTATATATCAGTCCTCTGTGTTTCATCTGAAGTTTAGTCTTCGGCTCCTCAATAAGCGTCTCGCTCTCACGGGCGCTGTTGATCGTTAAAGTCTTTTCATGACGATGTTCCAATACTTATGGCCCTCAAAAATCCCAGCGCATTGATGAATTTCCCAGCTGACGGGCGACTTTTTTGACATTTTTTTTTTTTACTTTTTCTCGGTCTGTGTTTGAGGATGTTTCTGTTCCACACTCTGTCGTTTACTCTCAGACGCGTCGTGATGAATCCGTGTCTCATCACCAGTAATGATTCTCTTTCCTTAAAGTATCGCGCCAGATTGTGTTTGTGTTTGTATGTCACTCTTTGTTGGCGTAATACACCAGCCTTGGTGCTACCGGTGAAACCGTGGCAGTTTACATTTTTTTGGCAACTCTGACATTTCGACATGCTCTTGTGCCTCAGGCTTCTTATTCCTGTATCACCTGCACGGCAGAGACATGCTGGACGTCCACGTGCACATGCTCCTGCTGTACGCCGTGTTCGGAGGAGCGCTGGTCTGCCTGCTGGAGGTCTTCCACAGAGGGAACGTGCTGCTGGAGCTGCTGCGGGCCGCGCTCTGTCTGCTGCAGGGCAGCTGGTTCTGGCAGGTCTGACGAAATGCTGCGTTTAATGTTTATGCGCTCGAGTTCTCATTCCAGGTGGAAAACTGTTTTCCGTAAGGAGATGTTTATATAAGGTTTATGGAAGGAGACCCCAGTGTCAGCCGTCTCTAAACCGTCTCATTTCTCTGGGACGGAAGTGCTGTTAAACACTCGTCAGGTTTCACAGCCTTTAAAACAAAACAACAGATCAGATTCTCACTTTAGTTGCTTTGGTATTAACCAGATGATTATTAGTTTGACTCTTGCCAGAATTCACTATAGGTTTGTTCTACACGTATCCTGATTACAGGTCCTGCATTAACTGTTTCAAAAGTTCCAACTTTAACAGAGCCCCTTATTTATTCTGGCTTCATTACATGTTAAGTGAAAAATTTCAGGACTTTTTGGGTTTGTATTTTTGTACATGTATTTGATGGGAACTATTCATTTTTTTTTCTTCTTTTTCTTGGTGTTGATGGGTAACGTTTTGCTTCCTCTCTCTTTTTACCCAGATTGCCTTTGTGCTCTACCCCCCCAGCGAGGTGAAGTGGGATCAGGCGGATCACAACAACGTGATGTTCATCACCATGTGTTACAGCTGGCACCTGGCCTTCGCGCTCGTCATCGTGGCTGTAGCACACACCACTGTCACATGGTACGTCTCATCGGGTGCTTAGTAAAGACACTGTCATGAGTCTAACCTACGACTGGAACGAGTGGACACACACCCGCACATACTGTACACCACTGTTCAAATGAATTCCCGTTAGCTTTATACCTGCATGCGGCAAAATATGTCCACCACTAGGGGGCATATTGGAGAAAATGCAGTTGGAGAAAAGAGAAGCGGATCATTATGAGTTATTTATTATGAATAATTAGCAAGCCGTGTGACCTCATGATGTATTTACTGTGCAGCCGGTGACAGAAAGTTTACCAACTAACTGGTCGAAAGTAAACACTTTTTAACTATTCACGTCATACAGAACATTTTTACTGCTGATGATGTGAGCAGCCATGTTGGCATGATGTCATACCCAGAGCTCTGGATCGATGAGACCGTCACGTCTTTCCAAATTAGAATGATAAGTCGAGGGGAACTTTATTTATTTATTTATTTATTTATTTATTTTTAACATGGGGGGGGGGGGGGGGGGGGGGGGAGGTTCAGAAAAAAATTATATATCATGCTGTTCGAAAGTCAAACGGGGGAAAAAAAGGGCCAAATTTGGACAATTAGACAAAAATGAAGAATCAGTGAAGCCATTTTAATAAAAAAGTTCTGAGAGATTTTTAATTGTGTAATTAAGAAACTGAATTATCTAAGAGAGAAAAGAATGAAAGAAAAAAAAAAGGATTTCAGTGAAAAGAACGTCAGCCTCAGTGAGTGAATCGTTCTGAAAAAAGTGCATCATGATGTGAAATTATGGCAATACTGATCATCTTTTGCATTACACCATCACATTATTCAGCCCTTTGTTTAATCAGGGAACGGTGAGGGAGGAGCTAGGGAGTAGGTGTGAATTCATGAAAGTTGGGAAAACGTATAAAACAATTATTTATACGCCTTTTATTATGGATCAGTAATTTCTTTCCTTTTTCCGCAGCTTGGTACGTTCCAAACTCAGGAGGATGCCACCAATGGAAATGGGTCTGCTGAAACCCCAGGAACGGGACGGAGACTCTGAAGATGAGGTCTTATGAGTATTTGCCACCATGTGCCGTGAGGTTTCTCAGCCAAAACATGCTCAAGCCAGTACGATCAAACCCGGGGACACCGTTGAACATCAGTCCACGACGCTGAGTGGGCGGGGCCGGGTGTGGACGACTGCCGTTACACTCTGAACCGTCGTCTCTCTCTTAAGAGGAACGCTCTAGTGAAGCCATTCTTAAAGTTTAAAACGCTGTCGCCCAATATGAAAATCTTAGATAATGATATATTAAGATATATAATATAAGATTCCAGCGAACTAATTAGAAGATCATTGAACCTATATCTAGACAAATTGGGTTAATCTTTTATGTTTTTGCCAAATAATTTAATTAGCAAACGTTTGTCTAGAAATAGGTTTAATATATTCGTAGACTTAGTTTGTTGTAATCTTATGTTAACATGTTCTTGATACTTTGGCTTAAATTTAAGATATATTCATTTGGCGTTATTTTTAGAGTGTGTAATGCACTGTATATTTATAATGAGTCTGTGTATAGAAGAAATTCATCACTGCACTGAAAAAAGACCAGAAAACAACTGTTTACTGACATTTTGCCTTTAACAGAGAGTCTAAGGGGAGATTTTAATCCCAAATTACATGTTTTTGTAACTGTTTAATAAAAGATACCCTTGACATTACCTTGGAACAATAAATCTGGAGGGATGAGATACATACCGTATGAGAGGAGGTTTATCCACACGTTCTCTAGAAAGAAGTTAAAATTTCCAAAGCGTTTCCCAAACATGTGTCCTTGATATGGGCGACGTGCAGTAGCTGTTAATGACTGATACAGAAACACTGAATAATCCTTTAGAAAAAAAAATATAAACATCAGGTGACAAACTGATTGAAACGGCGTGACATTACCGGTGCACAGATCAGGAAAACAAAAAGCAACGAGGTCACTGTGATGGAGACGGGACATGCACATGGGAAGAGGATAACAAGAACAAACTGGCAGTCGTGCTAAAAGTGGAAATTTGGGACAATTCATTATGCATTTGTATGAGTAAGAATGTTTTTCTTTTTCTTTTTTTTTCACCTTTTTTAACGCAGGAGTATTCCTTTAAACAGACCCGACTGGAGTCAGTCACACTGGTGCAATGATTCATTTCCTTTGATAAAAAATACCAAAGAAACTATGCTCTCTTAGCTTGTTACTGCAAGAGTGTGGTGAGATTCATATTTATTCGTTGACTGTTTGGAAACTTTTTGACTGTGCAGAATAACAAAACCTGAGATATGAAAGTAAAAACACTTCAAGGTTGAAAGTTTACTTTGATGTATCTCAGATGTATCTCGTCCTTAAGCTGGCGAAAAGATTGACCATCGATTAACGAGGATCAGACCTTCCACTCGCTAAAAAATTCATGGACATTCATGGCCGTACGGCAGTCTTTAAAACGTTTGTCTGTGCTTGAAGTCTTCTGTAATTATCAATTCATTCACCAGAAATTTCATCACAAGTCCCAGTTTGAGTCCCTATTACGAAGTAATTCAGATATAGTCATTAAACCAGCAGACAAGGGCTCCGCAATTGTAATTTTAGACAAACAACAATATCTTCTTGAAGCACATAGACAGTTAAATAATACTAACCATTACATTTCACTACCACATTCCCTACAACCAGAAACACAGGCTAAGGTTAAACCAATCTTACACGATTTGCAACAAGTAGGTTTTATCAATACTAAACAATTTCATTACTTGATGGGTCCCAACCCACCTAGACCCCGTAAATTTTATTTATTACCAAAAATTCATAAAGATCCCGAGACATGGACAATCCCCTCTGAAGTCCCTCAGGGGCGCCCGATAGTGTCGGATTGCGGAAGTGAGACCTATAACGTTGCACAATATATCGATCATTTCCTAAACCCGATTTCAACTCGCCACCCTAGTTATTTGAAAGACACATACGATTTTATTACCAAGATTAAAAATAAAACATTCCCGGACACTGCATTTCTTTTCACAATTGACATAGTTAGTCTACATACCAACATACATACGGAAACGGGCTTGCATTCAGTGGTAAAATGTTTTAATAAATACCCAGATCCAAACAGACCTGATGCACAACTCCTCCAACTGTTGGAAATAAACCTCACCAGAAATGATTTCACTTTTAATTCCAAGACCTATTTACAGGTACAGGGAACGGCCATGGGCAAAAGATTCGCTCCAGCTTATGCGAACATGTATATGGCCGAATGGGAGGAGACGCTGTTTGAAAAGTGCCCTTGCTTGCCCATTGTTTATGTTCGGTTTCTGGATGACATCTTTGGAGTCTGGCAACATGACAAGCAACAGTTGGACACCTTCATTCATTTGGCTAATTCACATCACGTGCACATCAAAGTCAAAGCTACTGTTCATCCTTCAACTATAAATTTTCTACACCACTGTTTTCACTATGCCTACAATAAATAATTCAAAGACATTGCACACAAAGGTTTTTTTTTTAAAACCTACAGATTCACATGGATTACTCCATAAAACTAGTTTTCATCCCAAACACACTTTCAAAGGCATCGTCAAATCACAAATCATCAGATTTTACAGGATTTGCTCATTTGAACGACATGTCCATGAAGCTATTCAAGTTCTGTTTGGATCTCTTAGAAAACGAGGGTACTCTAAGAGATCACTTAGGTCCATCAAATCCAATACACTTAAGAGATTTACAATATCACATAGTTTCATGTGTGACAGACCACAAAGATGTCATTTTTATCAACCATTCAGTCAGCTATGGACGGGAAACAAAAGATACCCCACTGCAGACATCACAGACATTAAAACAATAAATGCAGTGTATGTCATTACATGCACACATTGTAAAAAACATTACATTGGCGAGACCAAATACAGCATTGAGAAGAGGTTAAAGCAACACTTGTACACATTTCAAAAAACTACATCTAACACGTATCTTGCTACACATTTTAAATCGGTCGGGAGGCACAATCTCAGGATCTCGGGGTTGGAAGCTAATTTAGGGTGGGAGACGTACCAAAGAAGGAGAAGGGAGGCTTTTTGGATAAGAGAACTTAGAACCGAACATCCGATGGGCTTCAACATGAGACGGGATGAGGTTTGAGGGTTTTCACCATAGCTGTTTTAAATGGGACGTTTTAAGAAGGATATAGGGTCTTTTATCAGATATTTTTCCAGATCTTTATACAGGCAGTAATGTTATTTCCTTCCCCGTTCCCCCATATTTATTTATTTATTTGCTTGTTTGTTTGTTTATTTATTGGTTTATTTTATTTTGTGATAGTTCATACTGATACTCACAACCGGGTAATACATTGGACATTTATCCTGTTTTACTCGGGTTGAAAATTAAAATATTTTCCTCTGTGTGTGCATTGATTTAATACACTATATACCAAACACAACACAATGGATAGGATGTAGGTATGAATACTTTTGAACAGAATACCAGTTTTTTTTTTTTGGGGGGGGGGATTTTGAAAATGGTATTGATTTATTCCTTAGTTTCTCTAAATATTCTATATTGCTTTTCAAACTAATATTTACTATAGTTTCTTTTATCTTTGTGAGCACTAATGTATATAGTTGTTTGGGTCTTTTTTTCTTTCTACATGCGTGGAGAGTGATTTCTATTCAACACAGGCACTTTTGGATTGCTGGATGGAGAGTGAACACATGGCACTTAATGATTACACATTTAATAGTGAACATTGATTCTCATAGCACTTACACATTTCTTTATTAATGACTTCTTGTGATTCTCTTGTCATTATCTTTGATGTATACTTGGGGTGAATACTAACTTGTACAGGGCACGTATGATTGTAGTTTTCTGATACACATTGCACTGATTTTTTGGAGCACGTACTTGTTGGAGCACTTATATACTTACAAATTTCTTCACTTTCCTCCCCCCCCCCCCTCCATTCCCCCCCCTCCCCTCTGCTTCCACAAAATAAATAAATATTTAAAATTTTAAACATTATATGTCTATTAATGCTGTGAACTTAAACTTATCCAGGTCTCCTACCCCACCCCTAAACATAACCCCTAAACATAACCCCTAACCATAACCATAATCATAAATCCAACCCTCTTACCTCTAAATTTCGCTTACCCTAAGCTCAGTTAATTTCTAACCCTAACCTTTCTTAACCCTAATCCTTATCCTTATTTGATGTCTCAAGTCCATCTTTTTATATTGTACTCTCTTACCCTAGGAAGGGATAATAAAATACTCTTTTCTGTTTTACCTGCTTTACCCTTCTCCTGTAGGGCTCTTCAGAAAGAGTCTCCTGAAACTCAATAATGTTTTAAATAAAACAGTATTCCAACACTGAGAGTTTTGAGATTGGCGTCCTTTATTTTAATAACCCTAACCCTAACCCTAACCCTAGTACTTGGGTAATAGCAGTCTCTTAAAATTCAACAAAGGATTTTTTAACCGTTAGTTGTGAAAAGACACAGCAACAGTTACTGCTTAATAGAAGCTGTCGATCTGAGTTTGGATTAGGTTCGACACTTTTGGACTCCTCTACTCGCAGTAGATCTGCTTTGCTATTGAGTAAAATGCCTGAACTTTAATATTTTGTGCAATTGTGCTGAAATGATTTGGACCCTCTGAGCAGACAGCATGTGCAATCTGGGAAGAACTTTGAATTACAGAGCATCGACTATTTATTAATATAAACATGTTCGAACATCTATTATAGTCAACAGCATTTTTATTATTTAACAGAAATGTTACACCTGATATACCTTTACAAAATGATGTAAGTAATAACGTGTTAGTCTTGTTTTAGGTTTTACTGAGCATGCTGGAGAATACGAGTTCTTTTGGTAACTTCGTCACACTCGCTCCTTACTATTTTCATGCAAAACCCAGGAGTCGACGTGATTGATTATTGATTTTTTTTTCCATCTGAAAACTGGTCTGTCATGAAAAGATTGACAGACCAGAAATATATCACTTTCTTTACAGACAAGCAAATATTCCTCTGTAATGTTATTTATTCATTACTTCAAGTGTATCTTTGTAGAGAATGGCATTGTACATAATAATGCAGACATAAATTTGTATTACAGATGATATGGCGCCTAAGACTTTTGCACAGTACTGTGTATATATATATATAGAGAGAGATTTTTCACATTCACATTTACAGTAAATTAGAATTTATTTATTTAAATTTGAAGAATAAAAACAACAACAACAACAACAACATAATAATAATAATAGGAAGGAATAAGATAAATACAAATAGATAAATAAGATAAAATGAAAGTAAATGAACGTGTCTCTCTCTCTCAGATGTTTCAATTACAAAAATAAGATTTTTTCCCCAGTACATTAATCCTCTTTAAATCTCCCAAAACGTATATTATAATAAGATTAAAATATCATTTTGACGTATGAAACACAGCTAAAGGATTCAACATTTATCTTTTTCTCTCCTTATGAAACACCATCCCATCAGGTTGTCCTCTCCACGTCACTGTGGCATTCTCCGTCATCCTGTTATTCTTCACTTTCTGCTCGATCTAAAGAATACAACTTTCATTATTGAATAATTCAGACTGGAGACACTAACCTCACGTGAAACTTGAAATGCTAGACCCGGGGTTGGCAACCGTGAACAACCATAAACCAAAGAGCCATTTGGACACGTTTCCCACAGGAAAGAAAACACCTGGAGCCATAAAACCTTTTTGACATCTAAAATGAAGATGATGCTGCATACTGTATATCATTTTTAGTGTTATGCTTTGTATCAAAACTGTAGATTGTTGCATTTATGGAATCAATTGACTGCTACAGAGAAAATGTAAGTTTATTTTTGCATGCAACAAAAACATTTTTGAAAAACAGTTACTTTCAAATAAAAATAAAAATAAAAAGCCAAAATTAAATTATTGACCTACAGCAAACCAAAGTGTGCCATCATTATTTTATTGCGTGTACTGAAACGCGCAGTCAGCGATCACCCTGAATAAAACCGGGTCTTGAAAGGCTTGATAAATCGCGTGCCGGTGGGTGTTGCACATCAGTGGCCGTGTCGCATATTTTGAGCAAGACATTTTTTTTTTTACATTAAAACATTACATTTTATTATTTGAATGTTAATCTTTAAATCTAGAATTACACTATTCATTTTTTTAAAAGGGGAAGAGAATTTCAAATAGGATGATTGTCTTGTGGAGGATGAGACTCACCTGCTCCAAGATAGCTGTCTTTAATTCATTCACATCCTGATTGGACTTTACCCTTATTCTAGTGATTTGTTGTTGTTTTTTTGTTGTGATTTCTCAATATAGGAAACGAGAAGACACATAAACACACTAATTATTAACAAATATTTAGTTATTCTAAAATGGAAGTTAAATGCAATTTGTTTAGAGATTAGCCTTACCAAAACCTTTAACTTACCTGAATAACAGAAGAAAGGTTTTATAGAGGAGCACGGGTCATCACCAGCTTGACTGTTAATTAAATAACCACAATTTTCATTCCCCCAACCATTATTTGGATTTCCAGGTATCCAAGAGATGGTAGAGAAATTGGTTTGGTCTATCCACTTCCAGCCATCTCTGAACAGACCAAACCAAGTGTAATGTGACAAAGATGTTGCTATTCCATGTACAACCGAGAATTCGGTTTCATTCCTTTCACTGGCCAGATCTGTGTAATGCTGTCTGCAGTAACTCTGAGCTCCAGGCCATGTCATCTTTGTAGAAATGTAAATGTACCTGTTGTTGCTTTCTGTAGGAATTAAAATAAAAACATGAGGATTAAACTTGCATATTCAACAAATGCGAAGGTCAGGTGAAAGGGAAAGATATGAATTTATAAGTAACTTTAATTAACGTTAATAAGAAATAATAAATGATGACAATAGGGGCAGAATGTGAGTCCAATATAAGAGCGACAGATCCAAAATAATGCTACTTTGTTTAGATTGTGTTGTAGTGCGTTATTATACCATCGCCGGACACTTTTGTACCTCAATAACCCAGTAAAGATCATACAGGATGAGCTGCGGCAAAAGCTTTGCAACCTCGGCTAAAAAAGGCTAAAAACAAAACCTAGCTGGCTGGTTTTCTCATCCGTCATCCTTTCCAATGTCTGCTCCCTAGACAATAAACTGGACGATACCTAACTCCAGCAGACTACACTACACATTAGTTTTCACTGAGACATGTCTCAGCGGCTGAGCTGCAGACACCACCATTCAGTTAGCCTTGTTTTGTGCCAACAGAAATGCAGTACGGTAAGACTCGTGCCGATGGTTTGTGTGTCTACATCAACATGAAATGGTGTAAGAGCCTCTGCTCTGTGAACTGTATGGAAGGATGAGGAAACAGCAGCTGGATCTTGTTTACACTAACATTCCCTATTCATATCTGGCAGAGCCCCAGCATCTCCACAATGCTAATTCCAGCATACAGATCATTTGTCAGGCATTCAAAATCAGTTCTGTTGCAGGTCAAACCTGGCCAGTACGAGCAATCTCTGCTTTTCAGAACTTTTTTGAGGACACTGACTGGAACATGTTCAGGGAGGCTTACGGCGACTTGAAGGTACACATCATCAGTGAGAGGATACATCAACAAGTGCACAGAAGACATCGCTGTCTCCAAGAACACTATCTCTCTCCGTTACCACAAACAGTGGATTGCTGAAGAGGCACGTGCACTTCTAAAGACATGAGACTCCGCCTTTAGAGCAGGAGACAAGGTGGTGCTAAGAACAGCAAGGGCCAAACTGTCCCGGACCATAAGCGAGGCGGAGCTCTCTGGCCAAATTAACAATTTATAGTGTTAATTTGTTTTGTTTCAGGTAGTCAGCTAATTAGTGGTCTTAGTTAGCTGGTTAGTTTTAAAATGTATGTTGTTAATTTATGCTGTATATATGTAGCACCTTGGTCCAGGAGGAATGTTGTTTCAATTCAGTGCCAAGAGATTCCACAACCACTTCAAGAACAGCAGTGGCAGGGCATACAAGCCATCACCAACTCAAGGACATCATCACCTTCATGTGACGGTCACGGCTCCCTTCCAGATGCGCCGACCAGCTTCTAAGCTCAGTTCAACATGCAAAATGACATGGTGGCGAGAAAGACCACCCCTCCTCCCAACGACCAGGTGCTATGACTCACCATGACTTACGTGAGGAAAATTCAACCTGCCAACTCACATAAAGCTGCAAGACCAGGCAATGTCTCTGGCTGATAGATGATAGATGTTTATACTGACATCAACATTTCGTTGAGAAGCACCATTGTTTCCACATGCTTCAAGACCACCATCATCGGCCCCATGCTCAAAGAAGTCTTCTGTGTCCTGTCTATCCTGACTATCATTCTGTTGCACTCACAGCTATCACTATGAGGTGCTTTGAGTGGCTTGTCATAAGACACATCAAGAGCCTGTTGCCACCCTCGGGAAGATGAACCTGTTCAGCCTGAATACCTCCTTCTGTAACTGGATTCTGGACTTTCTCAGTCGTTTGGATCGGGAACAGCACCTCTAGTACCACCACGATGAGCATCGGTGCCCCCAGGGCTTTGTGTTCTGACCTCTCCTGTTCACACTGCTGACTCATGACTGTGTAGCGACACACAGCACCAATAACATCATCAGGTTTGCTGATGACACGACCGTGTTGGGTCTCATCAGCATGAATGACAAGCTATCATACAGAGAAGAAGTGTAGAGGTTAACAGACAGCAACCTGTCTCTGAATGTTGACAAAACAAAGGAGATGGTTGCTGACTACAAGAGAACACAGTGCGACCACTCTCTGCTGAACATCAATGGCTCCTCTGTTCCTTGGTGTCCACCTGACTGAGAATCTCAACACCAGCCCTATTTACAAGAAAGCCCAAAGCACCTTGTCTTCCTGAGAAGGCTGAGGAAGGCCCAGCTTCCACTACCAATCCTATTCATCTTCTATAAAAGGACTATTGAGAGCATCCTGAGCAGCTGCATCACTGACAGCAAAACCCTACAGCGGATAGTGAGGACAACCTAGAAGGTCATTTGGATCTCTCTTCTCTCTATCACAAACATCTACTCCACACACTACATCCACAAATCCACCAGCATTGGGGCTGATCAGACACACCCCTCACACTCACTTTTCACCCTCAGGCAATCAGGCCCTGAATTCAACCAGACTGAATAACAGCTTCTTTCCACAAGCCATCTGTCTCCTCAATAGTGCTTAGGTAGTGTAGAAGTGTTAATTAATAGCGTTAATTTGTTTTGTTTCAGGTAATCAGTTAATTAGTGGTCTTAGTTAGCGAGTTAGTTTTTTATTTTTTTATTTTTTTACTTATGTTGTTCATTTATGTTGTATGTATGTACCACCTTGGTCCAGGAGGAATGTTGTTTCGTTTCAGTGTGCGCTGAACTGTAAATTGTTTAACTGATAATAAGTCAAGTCAAGTGAAGTCAAGTAGACTTTTAATGCTATTTAACCATATACAGTGCAGTACATAGTAAAGCGAAACAGTGTAAAATCAAGGCCTACATGACTTGAACTGTAAACACAAATGTAAATGGTTACTTATGAGAATTCTCCTGACAAAATAGAAGTGGAGAAAAAACATAAGCCTCTCACCATCAATGCAGATAAATGGGATTTGTTCTGCACAATTTCTATCATCCCAACCACCTGGAATTATTGTACCACATGTTTGATTTCCGGCAATGTTATTAGGCTGCCCAGTACTCCAATTTTTCATATTTCCCAGCGGCTCATTTCCAAAAGACCAGCGCCAGCTATTGATGTCATTGAAAACCCCAATCCAAGCACTGGAATTAAACTGTTGTCTCTGCGCTTCATTCCTAATTTGCACAATGTCATTATTATTTTTAATGATAGCCAGGTCGGTATATATGGCCTGGCAGAAAGCTCGAGCATTACTCCATGTTTGTCCATTCTGGATGAGGAAGTACGTATGGGAGACAGACAGCACAAATGGGGCCACACCTGTGGAGGAAAGTTTTAAAAATGTTATGCAATGTAAGGTCTGTGGCAGAAATTCTACTATTTAAGATATCCATAAGAAATTCACAGGATTTTAAAGCCAGACAGATAAAAGGTTGTTGTCTTAAATCAATAAAATTGGTTGATTGTGTATATTATTCATCTTGGATAAGCACGCAGATATGGGTCAGCAGCTTGTACAGTAAGTAATGTTCCCATCAACCATCGGATTGGGGGTGGTATGGATGTTGTGTCAAATTGACTAGTTTGGGTATTTCTATAAGTACTGATCTCCTTGGATTTTCATGTACTACAGTTCCTAGAGTTCACTCAGAATGCTGCAGTAAAACAAATACCCATGAGTGGCAGACCCATTAATAGAAAAGCCTGGTTGATTAAAGAGGTCAATGAAGAATGCTTTTTATCTGAGTAAACCATTTCAAAATGCACGTGAAATCTTGATTTCAGGAAATATATGTTGAAAAGAGATAAAAAGGGGAAAAAATACAATATGTTGATAACTCCTGTATATGAAATTGGCCTTAGAGGAATGGTGACACTGGTTGGAGGGGGCTAAGCACCAGGTTATTATCAGGATGCACTACAAGAACTTTGTGTAATGTACATTCAGGCAGCTAAGCACTTAAACACAGGGCAAGCCTGGTGGTCTTTTACTTTTTACTGTTTTTATTGCAGTGCCATAAAAAAACCTTTCCCCCCTTCCTGGATTTATATATATATATATATATATTTTTTTTTTTTGCATATTTCTCAAAACTAAGTGATTAAAATCATCAAACCAATTTTTATAATACACAAAGATAATCCAAGTAACCTGAGGTCACAAACAGAATTCAGTGTTCATGCTGGCCCGGTCATGAAGCTGTAAAGCAGCTCCAGACCATCACACTACCACCATGTTGGACTGTTGGTATGATGTTCTTTTTTATGAAATGCTGTCTCAGTTTTATGCCGGATGTAATGGATACCTACATACCTAACAAAACGTTAAACTTTTGTCTTTGCAGTTCACAGAATATTTGCCACCTTTTCTTGGGGATAATCAGGATGTTTTTGGCAAATGTAAGAGGAGCTTTTGTGTTGTTTTTGCTCAGTAGTTGCTTCAGCCTTGGAATTCTCCTATTGATGCCATTTTTGCCCAGTCTGTTTCTTATTGTTAAATCATGAACACTGAACTTAACTGAGGCCTGCAATTCTGTAGATGTAGTTCTGGATTATTTTATAAGTTCCTGGATGAGTCATTGTTTTCACTGGTCACAAGTTTCACCACTGTTCCGTGTTTCTCAATTTGTGGCTAATGGCTCTCATTATAGTTTGCTATGCCCCAAAAGTCCCAAAGCCTTAGAAATGACTTGGTAACCCTTTTCAGAATAATAAACGTCAATTACTTTATTTCTCATATTGTTCCTGAATTTCTTTAGACCATTTTGTTTTTTTAGATCTTTTATTACGTTTAACTTTGTCAGACAGGTTTTTTTTTAGGTGACTTCTTGATTCAATAGATCTGGCTGAAGTGCAATAATAACACCTTTTCCTTTTTAGGAATGTCATTGTATGAGTGCCAGTTTGGTTACCATCCATTCATGTTCCGAGAGCAAGAACCCAAAGAAGGGGTCCCCACAGCACAACATATTGCACAATGCTGTTGTTTGATCCGGAAAAAGGCCAAAGCTACTCTGTAAGCGGTATCTCAAAGAAGAGCCCACATGGGCAATTTAAGGAGGTGTTTGAGGTCCTGACTATGATCAAATGTTTCGCCAATGGTCACTACCAACGATCAACCTTTTGAAGTCAGAATCTAAGAAACTGGCTCACGGGCCATTTAAAATCCTTAGGAATATTAATCTTGCCACATACCAGTTGGCATTTTCTCCATCCATGATGATTAACCCCTTTCCTTGTCTCATGACTGAAGCCTGTCTGAACTCCGCCCCCACCCAGCATTATTGGCAGAGATCCAATATTCAAAGTAAGGCAGATTCTTGACTCACAATGCCTTTGGAATGACTAGAAGGGGTATGGACCAGAGGCGTGCTCATGGGTCACAGCCCAACATATATTGGACCCATAGCTTATTAGGGAGTTCCCCAGGAATAGGCAGTAGATCCACAGGCAGCTACACTGTGGATTTCCAGTCAAGCAGATCTGTGGGCAAGCACCCATACTGTCGCTAGGTGACAAACAGAGAAGGATGCACTGCATTTGAGTGCACTCTGAACTTGGCATGCAGACATTTAGTCTGTGCAAGGTATCAAAGATTTGTATAAAAAATAAATTTAAAAAAGGAGAAAAGAAAATATATATTAAAAGTATTCAAAGAAAAAAGAGTAATGATCAGAAAATATATGGTAAAAAGAAAAGAAAGAAGAAGAAACATATAATATATATACTGTATTTTGTTAAGATGAAAGTGGAAGCCTTAGTTCTGGAATGAAAAGAAACAAGCACACCTATTTCTCTACCTCATATCCCACATAGTATGTACAAGTATTCCAACGGTCTGTCTTACCACATTACAATCTCCTAAGCATGCACTGGGCTCTCTTGTATACTTTTCTCCAGATGCCATAACACTGCACAAAGCTCATAAATAATAACAGTGTGCACAAACTCACAAAAAATTGGACAGCTTCAGAAAAAAAAAGGTTTCATGGTCTAATGAATCTTGATTACTAATGAGGCATACAGGTTGGGTCAGTATTTGGCTTCAATAGCATGAATCCATAGACCTGACCTCACGCATGTCAACATTTAAAGCTGGTAGAGGTAGTGTAATGGTGTGGGCAATGTTCTAGGAACTCTTCTGGCCTGTTAATTGCAATCCATCATCAGTTGCATGACACAGCCTAGTTGAGCATTGCTGTTGACATTGGGCTTGCCTTCATGACAATGATAATGCACCATGTCCTAAAGCAAGGTTTCCAACATTGTATGGAATCCATGCCATGAATAAATATATACAGTGGAACCTTAGATTACGAGTATAATTCATTCCGGAAGTGGGCTCGTGTTCCAAAACACTTGTAAACCAAATCATCATTTCCCATAAGAAATAATGAAAACTCTAATTATTCGTTCCACAGCCCCCAAAAATAAATACATAAAAATAATTAATACAGTCTATAAAATGAAAAAATGGGATGAAAAGGTGAGGGAGTGACGCTCGGTGTCAAAATAAGAGTCGCATGCGCTAATACTTGCTCGGTTTCCGATTAAAAATGTATTAAAAATCTTTGCTCGGTTTGCGGAGCACTCGTAAACCACGTTACTCGCAATCCGAGGTTCCACTGTAGTTAATAATTCTCAAAATAATAAAAGAAAAAGAAAAATTTTCCTCACCTGTGAAAAACATGAGAATAAACAAATACTGATCCATCACTGATATTGTTGGGAAATTCACTAAAAGATAATAGATTCATGTTAAAATTCATTGCTACTGACGTTTCTTGCTTTTTTTAATTAGAAATTAAAATGTATATCTGCAAAGAGAAATTTTCTACGGTTAACACAAAATAATTTGAATTGAAACAGGATGCATATCACATGTTCTCCAAGCAACAATCAGAAATCAGACAGGAGCATCAGATGGCATGTTTACTGTCAGATAGAGATACTGAAGAAAGAACCTGTATGGTCTGTTTGGATAAAATTTTGTTTTGCAGTTGAACCCATTTGAGAGTCATCTTGTCCATCAGGAGCATTTTTTTAAAATGAGTTTTACGCGAGAGTCCATAAACAACAACTATGGTAAGGATATCTCAAACATTTAGCAATCAACAGGGGGTGAACAATGAAACTGAAACACTGGCCAATTTAGTGTTGGTGGTTTCATGGCTAAATTTGACCAGCCTGGTGGCCAATCACCACACAAGCTTGTAATTGAGTTGATTTCCTACTTAAATATATTATAATTCATTATTCGATATAAGATTAATAATTATTGTTATTCATACAATAACAATTTATTCAAAAATTAATTCTGTTATTGTAGAATAAAATTAGTGACTTTGTATTAAATTCACGCACCAGAAACATCCTTGGTTTAAGCATGTATTGAACAGCTCATCATACCTCAACCCGCTTCACTGAAACTTATTTGACAACTTTAATATGCGTTATTTCACATGATTCTTACGTAGATTTAGACTTCATGCAGTGGCCTTACCTTTAAAATAAGGAATAACATTTTACAGTAAAGAAAAAAGAGTAAAGAAAAAGATTGAAGTATTAGAGTAAAATTTTAAGAACCTACCTGAAATAGGAAGAATGCTCAAAAATGTTATGTTTCAGACTTTGACTCCTTTTAAGCTGTAAGATTTGTGTGAACCACAACTTTTTGTTTCCTACTTTGCAAAACAGATTGTATGAAAATCTCAGAAGGATGGGGCAAAGAAGGATGGACTAAAGGTGTTTTTAGTGTGTTTGGTTGTGGTCGCAAATTTACATGCACTCACCATGAGCATGAATGTCATGGAAATATTGGGCTTGCAATGATTTCTTTGAACTGGTCGTTTTCTGGTACAGAAACACACACTTTTAAAAAACAGATGAATTTGGACCACAGTGTAGAATTTATTTCTAAAATACAGACTTTCACGTATGCGTACAGGGGTATAAACATACTTGCACCCTATTAGATTATTAAATCAGTGGTGTGATGGTCCTAAAGTGTGTCTTCATCTGCTAATCCCAAGACCTCTCTGTTTCCTGTTACAGATGATTGACTTCAGCTGGTAGCCAACATGAACAGGGTTTATTTGACCGCACTCATTGAATTGACCAACAACACATTACAAATGAAAATTCCAAGGAACTCAGTCCAGATTTCAAAAATAGGGTTGCACACTGCAAAAAAATATGTCTTATCCTATCATATATTCTCGAATTTAGCTAAACCTATCAATAAATTCTTAAAATAAGTTTACACCAAACCAAATATAGATCATTTAGCTTATTTCTAGTAAAATGTCTAGTAAAATTGCAGGTAAAGAAAGTCTTGTTCTTTGACTCCTTTTGGCAGATAATTTTGCTTATTTCAGGAATTAAATACCTAAGCAAGCGAGAAAGAACTAGCAAAATTATCTGCCAAAAGACATTTTTCACTTGAAATTTTATTAACATTTGACTAGAAATAAACTTTTATTTCTATAAACTATTTTTGATTTGTTGTAATCTTATTTTAAGAATGCGAAACCTTCAGCTAGATGGTTAAACCTTAAATGTTCCGATGGTGGAATGGATAAAGCCAGCTGACTTTAAGCTGTGTTTGTACATTTTAAAGAGACATCCATATTTTAAAGCTACCAATAAGCAATTTTTTTGGAATAAGGTATGGAGATTTTTACATATCAGATATTGAAAGAATATACCTGTAATCCTACTTAATTATCATTGCTATCTAAATAGCAAATAGAAAGCATAGATCCAGCTATAGTATACCTTAGCAGTGGTTTGATAAAAGATTGTTGACTCCTTGACTATCCTAACACACTCCTAACATGCTGGGTTAATTTAACCCAGCAACATGGGTTATATCTTGAACCCAGCAAGAGGGGTAAAATATTCAAAAAATGTTGGATAAAATATCCAAATGCTAGGTCATATTTGACTATAATGCTGGGTTAATTCTACCACATAAATTGGTCAAATGTTCTACCCAGAACTATTCTACTCTAGTCATTCTAATTCAAAAAGTGAAACTCTCATAGTATATCTTCTAGATTCATTATATGTATAAAATATATATATATTTAAAAAATCAAGCTTTGTTTAAATGACTATAGCTTATAGAGTATGGAAATAAAAACTCCAGTATTTCAAAATATTAGAATATTCACTTAAATCAAAAGTAATAGCCAGCAAATATACAAATAAATAAATGAACGCAAAAATGTGCAGCATCTGACGAAAACGTTCGTAATTTATGTGCTTAAAACTTGTTTTGGGGTCCTTTAGCAGGAATTTCTGCATCAATCCGGCATGGCATGGAGACGATCAGCCTCTGGCACTGCTGGGGCGTTATTAATGATCAGGGGCAATATTCATAAACCTTTCAAGAATTCTCCCAGAGAGCCCCTAATTTAACTTTAAGAAAACTTTTAGCTAGGAGTCTTATCTCAAGACAATCTCTGATCAACTTTGAGCAAATGAAAAGACAAAAACTTTTACCTCAATGAGGAATCAGGGCTGACCCCTTGCTAGGGTTGATACATTCTGAAGACTTTGATAGAAAAACAAAAAGAACAGCAATGGACCCTTTGCAGTTTGCATATCAGGACCATATAGGGGTGAATAATGCAGTGGGATGATTTACCTGTTACACAGAGACAAACCTAGACAAACCGGCGCACCACTGTCAGGATTATGTTTTTTGATTTCTAAAGTGCTTTAACACCATTCAGAGGAAACTGCGGGGTAAAAGCTCCATGCTATGTAAATTAAGCCATCTGTCATACACTGCATCATAGACTATTTAACTGGTAGACCACAGTTTGTCTGGACCTGGTAATGAGCAGCATGGGTGCTCCACAGGGGACTATATTAGTTCATTTTCTTTTTACTCTATACCATAGATAGTGAATTAAATTTAATAAGCTCCAGTAATAATGCACAACAGTTGTCAATTACCTTAAAGGTGTGGGCAGTTTGAAATTTGATAGCCTAGTATTTTGTTGTATTTAGTATGGAAGACGAACATAAATCTCAGATGGAAGCATGAAGTGCTCTCAAATTGCCTGGTAAACAGCTGTGTTGACTTTTTTCTTTTAACTTTTACTTTAAAGTAAAACTTTATTTATTTATTTTTTACTTTAACTTTTATTCATAAATAAATAAATAAACCATTCATCATTTTGTTTCCACGTCACAATTATGTCTCTGGGCCTTGAATCACCAACCTTATGTGGACCAAGATGGCGGCGCGTGCACGACGTGAGGCTCAGCGTCTCTCCAGTTTTCGAACTCGGAGACCTGGGCATTAGCGCATCACTATGCAATTAATTAATGTTGTGTATGACTCCCATGAGCATGATGGACTGCACCCATACGTCACGGCAATGACTCAAATAACTTATTAATAAAGTTATCTGGAAATAAATAAATAAAGAAAGCATTCTTGCCGGACTCCCAGAGTTCATCGAGATTCTTTGATATAATTGTAATGCCTGTTTCTCTGAAGTTACACAACTACAGTAGAAGTCGAGGTGACTGTGAGAAAGATGAAACTTTCAAATTGCGCTCTGGACCCTTTGCTGTAAGTTCTGGTTAAATCTGTGCTATAAATCCCTGGATTACCAGGATCATAAATTACTCTCCCCAGATGGTATATGTGCCTCGTTGACCTCGGCCTTTGATACTGTTGATCACAATATTCTTCTTCACAGATTACGTCATACTGTTGGTTCGGAATTTTATTTCATTGCTATGCTGAAGATAATGTGAGTCTTTTGGCCAAAATAATTTGTAGCACTTTGAGATTTGCTTTAAATATAAAATTCATTATAAATAAAATTAAAAACTAGACCCTGAAGTAGGCATTTTACCTCTGACACTTAACTAGGCAGATTTTGTTACCGTCTGCCCATACCACACCCCGCTCCAATAGCTCCACCATATCAAGATGTCACTGAATGTATACCTCCTTGGTATCTGACATCTCAGTCAGTCCAATTCGAGGTAGTCAACGGACTAAGGGCAAAGAAGGTGAAATACATTTTCCACCAGGTGGTGTGGGTATTGTCAGAGGGGGTGCGTCAAATCATCAGCGGTATAGTTATTTCATTTTTGCTTTTTACTGAAACACACATATGTTCTATGTTTTTTTTTTTTTTAGCTTACTCTTTTATAGCCTCCTTTTAACCACAGTAAAACACACATCTTAGTAAACTTGTGATAACGCACAGGAGGGAATCATCCTGAATTACCTGTCGGCTTCGCCACCTCCTCTGGTTCTACACCTTAATTGCTTCTGACCTTGGCGAAGTGTCCTAACCACTTATTTGCATTCTTAGAAAAAAAACACATTTTGCATCCGGCATTTTGCATTCTTAGGTAGAAATACCCAAGGATATATTTATTTACACAAACACAAGGCCATATTCTGAATTTCTTTGTGAATTTAAGTATTTCCTATCAAACCTGGACTTCATTTTGTTGTTTTTTGAAAATCCTTTTCTAACAGCAAAGTTGACAACACAGAAATGATGCAATAGCTTTGTATTAAAAATGTACACTCCTTAGTAAGCCGTGTGCCACTGACGCAACCACAGTGGACCTGATTTTGTGCTTAGTGCTACACACAGTCATGAAAATCACTTTCATAAAGATTTCCATAAGATCATATTTACATAGAAGAGATTAAGCTAGAAGTGTGTCAAGTTCGGGTCTTGAACCTGGGTCTCCGGGGTGAGGGTTGAGGATTTTACCACTGAGCCACGGAGGGGATAGGGTTGGACCCAACTGAAACACACTCAAGGCAGAAAGTCTCAGGCAAGGTAGATTTATTTTTAAATATATGAAAAAGTTCACAGGCAGCTTGTCATCAACAAAAGTTCTTCTCACTTAGAGGAATTAATAAAAAGAACTGAAAAAATAATAAACGCTTAAATGAAAGCCTCCACAAGGGGAGAAAACAACCAGGTAATGAACAATCAAAGCATAAAAAGACTGAGGAACTTACAACAAGAAACACTGAGTTATAGCCAGAGTTCAGCAGGAGACACAGAGGAGGGACTCAAAAACCGAGTGAATAAGAGGGGAGAAAATGAACAGCTTAAATACACTGGGGGAAACAAGACACAGGTGATCTGAATAACTAATGAGAAAAACGAAGAACTTAGGCTAAGGGGAACACAAATGACCTCTAGAGGCCAGGGGGCAAACTACAGGAGGAGCAAAAGGGCTGACAGGACCCCCTCCTCTAGGAACAACTCCTGGCGTTCATTTCAGCACCTCCCGATTGCCGTGTGCGAAACTCCCGGATTAAACTGGGATCCAGGATGTCTTTGGCTGGAACCCAAGAGCGCTCCTCCGGCCCGTAGCCCTCCCAGTCCACCAGATACTGTAGTGAGTTCTGGATCCTCCGGGAGTCCAGTATCCGGTGGACTGTGTAGGCTGGCTGGCCGTCGATGACTCTGGGAGGTGGACAGGGTCTGCGTGGGGGGGCAAAGGGAGAAGACAAAACAGGTTTTAACAAAGAGACATGAAACGTTGGGTTAATTCTAAGAGAATTAGGAAGAAATAAACGATATGAAACGGGGTTAACTTTCCTGGCAATGCGAAAGGGGCCAATGAACTTCTGGGACAGTTTCCTTGATTCAACCCGGAGGGGCAGGTTCTTGGTAGATAACCAGACTCTTTGACCAGGTCGGAAATTGGGCGCTGACCGGCGGTGGCGGTTGGCTTGACTTTGGTATCTCTGAGAGGATCTAAGAAGCATGCGCCTAGCCTTCCTCCAGGTTTGCCGACAGCGCCGAACAAAGTTCTGGGCAGATGGAACGCCCACCTGTGCCTCTTCCTCCGGAAACAATGGGGGGGTATATCCAAACTGACATTCGAAGGGGGACAGTCCGGTGGCCGAAGACTGGAGGGTGTTGTGGGCGTATTCAGCCCAGAGAATGTAGGTTGCCCTAGAGGTGGGGTTATTGGCTGCCATGCATCGCAGGGTGGTCTCCAGATCCTGGTTAATTCGTTCTGACTGGCCATTGGACTCAGGATGGAACCCAGATGAAAGGCTGGCTGTGGCCCCAATCAGTCTGCAAAAGGCACTCCAGAACCGGGATGAGAATTGGGGCCCCCGATCAGAGACAATATCTACTGGCATACCAAAAACCCGAAAGACATGGTTCATAAGAAGTTCAGCTGTTTCCTTTGCTGACGGCAGCTTGGGCAGAGGGATGAAACGGGCGGCCTTTGAGAACCGATCCACCACTACTAGGATGACGGTGTTACCTTGGGATGGTGGGAGTCCAGTAACAAAGTCCAGAGACAGATGTGACCATGGCCTACGGGGAATGGGTAAGGGATGGAGTAGTCCCTGCGGTCGCTGACGAGTGGACTGCACACAATACAGGCCTCCACGTAGCCTTTTACATCTCCTTTGATGGTCGGCCACCAAAACCGCCGCCGCAGGAACTCGAGTGTACGAGCCGTTCCTGGATGGCATGTCAAGTGAGATCCATGGCCCCACTGCAAGACCCGGGCCCGAGCAGAATGAGGAACATATCAAGCTCATGAGCCTGGATCCGGCTCATGAGCTTGAGCCCTCCGCACCTCCCGCTCTAAGTCCCACTGAAGGAGTGCGATGATCTTTGACCTTGGGATAATCTGGGCCAGAGGTTTCTCCTTTGTCCCGAGAGTAGGCTCGGGACAGGGCATCCGGTTTGGCATTTTTGGTGCCGGGTCTGTAAGACAGAATAAATTGAAAACGATTAAAAAACAACGACCATCGAGCCTGCCGAGGGTTGAGCCGCTGAGCTTGCTGGAGATATTCCAAGTTCTTGTGGTCTGTGAGGACGTGGAAAGGATGCAGAGCCCCCTCGAGCCAATGGCGCCATTCCTCCAAGGCGAGTTTTACTGCTAGCAGCTCTCGATCCCCCACATGGTAGTTGTGCTCAGCATCTGAAAGACGATGAGACATGAAAGCACAGGGATGCAATTTACTGTCCTCACCTCTTTGTGACAGAATGGCCCCTACGCCTACCTCTGATGCATCTACTTCCACCACAAAAGGTTTTTTTGGGTCAGGGATTGAGAGGATGGGAGCGGAGGTGAAGCGGCGTTTGAGATCCTGGAACGCCTCTGATGCTTCTGGACCCCAGCGAATCTTGGTTCCTCCTCCTTTAGTCAGTGCTGTCAAGGGGGCTACCACCGAGCTGAAATTCCTAATGAACTTCCTATAAAAGTTAGCAAATCCAATGAAGCGTTGGACCTCCTTGATTGAAGTGGGGATGGGCCAATTAAGGACAGCCTCAACCTTCTTAGAGTCCATCTCCACATGGCCAGGTTTGATAATAAACCCAAGAAATTGAGCTTGGGTGGCATGAAACTTACATTTCTCTGGCTTCACATAAAGATGGTTATCAAGAAGTCTCTGGAGGACCTTGCTAACATGCTGCTTGTGCTCCTCTAGTGACCTTGAGAAAATAAGAATATCATCCAGATATACAAAGACAAATAAATTTAGCATATCCCGGAGGACGTCATTAATTAGGGCTTGGAATACGGCAGGGGCATTTGTGAGTCCAAAGGGCATCACCAGGTACTCATAGTGGCCTGTGGGGGTGTTGAAGGCCGTCTTCCATTCGTCACCTTGCCGGATCCGAACAAGATGGTAGGCATTGCGCAGATCTAGTTTGGTAAAAATAGAAGCCCCTTGAAGTAATTCAAAAGCCGTGGCCATGAGAGGAAGGGGATATCGATTCCGAACAGTGATCTTGTTAAGGGCCCGGTAATCGATACACGGCCTGAGGCCCCCATCTTTCTTTCCCACAAAGAAGAAGCCTGCCCCAGCAGGAGAAGTAGAGGCACGGATAATGCCGGCTGCCAAAGACTCCTTGATGTATGTGTCCATTGCTTCCCGCTCAGGTAGAGACAAGGAGAAGATCCGACCTCTGGAAGGGGAGGAACCTGGGAGCAGTTCAATGGCACAGTCATGGGAGCGGTGAGGTGGTAGGGAAGTGGCTCGGGATTGAACTGCTTGAACTGATTTGTTGAATTGAACATCAGTCTTGAACTGATAATAGCACCTGGGGACTTGAGAGAGGTCAATAGGTTCATGAAACTCGGAACTAGATGTGGGTGAATTCACCTGTAAGCAGGTAGGTTGACTAGTGACGCCCCAGCTGAGAATAGTGCTAGCGGCCCAGTCGATGAGGGGATTGTGTGTGTGCAGCCAGGGATAACCAAGGATAACAGGGAACTCAGGAGAGTCAATAAGGTAAAAGGTCTCCTTCTGCTGGTGTTGGAGGATGGTAAGTTGCAAGGGCTGAGTGGCCTCTGTTACTCGGCCCGGTTCCAGCGGTCTGCCGTCCAGTGCTGTCACTGCCTGGGGGTGAGACAGGGGTTGCGTTGGGATCTTAAGTTGTTTCGCCATTGACCGATCCAGGAAATTGCCAGCAGCACCAGAATCAATCATGGCCTTGACCGGAAGCTGATGACCCTCCCAGGACAGAGTGGCCGGGATGGCTAGGACGGCATTAGTAGGAGGAGCTCTAATTTTCCCCATCACAGCCCTCCCACAGCTGGGTGGGGGCCCCCATTTCCCGAAAGCTCAGGACAAGAGGAACGAAAGTGGTGAGAGGATCCACAGTAGAGACAAAGCCGCTCCTTCATGCGGCGTTCCCGCTCCTTAGGGGTGAGCCTGGATCGACCCAACTGCATGTTCTCCGGGGAATCAAAACGCTGTTCAGGAACTTGGAATGCTCTGGGTGGTACAGCAACTGGCGAAACAGACCTGGTCATAGGTACTTGGGGTAAAGGTTCCTTCCAACGAGCCAACTTCTGCTCTTTGAGGCGATTGTCCAGACGGATGGCCAGGGTAATGAGGGGCTCGAGGTCAGCTGGTGGCTCACGGGGGGCTAACTCATCTTGCAGTGACTCCGACAACCCTCCCTGAAAGGAGACCATCAGCGCCTCATCATTCCATCCACTCGCCGCCGCGATGGTCCGAAACTCGATGGCGAACTCTGCTGCACTACGGGAGCCTTGTCGGAGGGTAAGCAGGCGCTTGGAAGACTCTCGGCCACTGGCTGGATGATCAAAGACTCGCTTGAACTCCTCCTTAAAGGCCGCATATGACTTACAACAGGAATCCTGGGATTGCCACACTGCCGAGGCCCAGGAAAGTGCCTTGTCTGAGAGAAGCGTAATCATGTAAGCAATCTTTGAGCGGTCAGTGGGGAAACTCGAGGGCTGGAGCTCGAAGGTCAGGGAGCACTGGGTGAGGAAGCCCTGACAGGAACTAGGGTCTCCAGTAAAGTGTTTTGGAGGGGGTAGGCGAGGCTCAGAAATGGAAGTGGACCCCTGGGATGGTGCAGTGGCAGGTGAGGCCGAGGACTGTGGGGGGCCAGGGAGCCGTTCAGCAATCTGGTGGATGGAACTGGTGACCTCCGCCAGGAGTTGAGAATGCTTAGCCATCAGTTCCTCCTGCCAGCCGAGAATGGCCTCATGGCGCTGAAAGGATGATCAACCACCCTCATCAGGTCCCTGGTACCGAGTGTTTATGGGTCCATGAGTGACTCGGTTTTTCTGTCAAGTCTCCCGGGTCTCCGGGGTGAGGGTTGAGGATTTTACCACTGAGCCACGGAGGGGATAGGGTTGTACCTGGACCAACTGAAACACACTCAAGGCAGAAAGTCTCAGGCAAGGTAGATTTATTTTTAAATATATGAAAAAGTTCACAGGCAGCTTGTCATCAACAAAAGTTCTTCTCACTTAGAGAAATTAATAAAAAGAACTGAAAAAATAATAAACGCTTAAATGAAAGCCTCCACAAGGGGAGAAAACAACCAGGTAATGAACAATCAAAACATAAAAAGACTGAGGAACGTACAACAAGAAACACTGAGTTATAGCCAGAGTTCAGCAGGAGACACAGAGGAGGGACTCAATAACCGAGTGAATAAGAGGGGAGAAAATGAACAGCTTAAATACACTGGGGGAAACAAGACACAGGTGATCTGAATAACTAATGAGAAAACACAACGAAGAACTTAGGCTAAGGGGAACACAAATGACCTCTAGAGGCCAGGGGGCAAACTACAGGAGGAGCAAAAGGGCTGACAAAGTGTGCATGGCTCAACTTAGCCTCTTGTATTGTTTGCTCTGCCTTCGTTTTATCTTGGTATATTGAGTATTTTCTGTATTTTTCTTATTAGTTTATACCTTTCTCACTTATATTTTATTGGAAAAGTTTTCATTAAACTCAAAGCCTTATTATGGGTCATTTTTTTCATTTTGAGAAAAGTTATCAAAAAAAAATTTTTTCCCCCCTGTCAAGGACATATTTCTCTCCTGTGGCCTGGATCTTCCTGATGTAGGAGCATCTATGATATCTGAATTAAAATAAATAAAAATTCCATCTCAGTACAGAAGTTAAACCAGAAAAGAGGAAAAAAGAATCATTTGCATTTCCTTAGTAGAATGAGCATGCACAGAACCTGGAAAAGAGAATCTGAAAGAAAACATTAAAATATATAAATCACAACATATAAGAAGGTAATATTCTCCACATTTCTGCCAAATATAAATATATGAATGTGCACAATATAGTGCGGAATGTTCTTTCCCATGGTGGCCCCTGTGTTTGAAGCATAATATAAAAACCAAGCGATTGTCACTCATTTTTGCATATACTGTACATTAATGTGCTTTGCTACCATAGAGCAAGGATGTTTTAAAAATAGGTTTCTACATTTAAATAATTCTAAAGTCAGTAATTGCTTACCATACCAAAAGTGCATGAAAACATTTTTTTCCCTTTATTTAGCAGGTAATGTGAAACATAGGCTGAAGTGAGCTACCACCAAAGGTTCAAAAGGTAAAGAATGATCTTGCAGTTTAAGATATATATCATGACACAATTTGTGACATAATTTCAAATATTCATGCTGTTGTCCATTTTCTAATATGAAAATGTTGTTTAAGTAAATTAAGTAAAACTAAAGATTTTTATCAGGGGACACATTTTAGAAATGTGCAGTTCCATTAGCACAGTGTATTCTTTCTTCAGTGTAACTAGCAGGTAGAGCAGATTTACTTTAGGAAAAAAAAAAAAAAAAAAAAAAAAGGTTCCTGGTAACCAGGGGTTCCCAAACCCTGGTGCTTAAGGCCAAAGTCTGGCGTGTTTTCTATCTACCATGCCTGATTGAACACCCAATGCAGGTAATCAGCAGTGTACAGCCAGACCTGGTTTGTTGTTGTTTGTAATATGTTTCAATAAAATGAATGAAAAATATACTGCGTTGTATGTACTGCATTCACTTAAAAAATAAAAAACTCAAGTTCAAAGTTGAATTTTTCTATCCCAATTATTTTAGTATAAATATGGTTTTAAGTTAAAAAAAAAAAAAGTATTGAATTGTCATGTTGTCAATTTGTCGCTCTTGTTTGCACATTTGCATGTGCACTTTGTTGTCTCTTTTGCATAGAACTTAGATAGTTTTCTGTTAATTTAAAAATGTCAATCTGTCTTGTCTCAGCTAGCCAGCTGAAAATATTAGGTTTTTAATTAGCTAGTTGTTTTTGTTAATTCATGTGGTTAATTTATCTTGTATGTAGCACCCTGGTCCTGGGGGAATGTTGTTTCGTTTCACTGTGTACTGACTGTATATGGTTGAAGTGACAATAAAGCCTACTTGACTTCATCCACACACAACAATGACATGAAATTTAGATCCCTTATCTTTGTTCTTATTAGTTTTTATTATGTCATTATTTCGCATTCATTTAATTGCAGATAGTTATGGTAATTTGAAACTTAATTAAAGAAAGTTATTTAAACATATTTACATTTAAACCTCACTCACTCATCGTCTATCCCGCTTTATCCCGTACACAGGGTTGCGGGAGCCTGAGGACATGAGGCAGAAAATCAAAACCTAAAACTTTTTATTCAATTATTGTAAATAGTTTCTCGCATGACACACATACAGTACCTTGACGGCCCACAAGGGGGAAATGCTGCTCTAGTATTTTTAATTCTAAAACCTATAGTGTACATTATATCTGCCCTGCAAAACATTTGTAAAAGAAAATATCTTATTGTCTAAATTTTTGGGATTGTCTAATTATAGGATTAGTAAACCTACATCTAGAGAAATTATGCTAATTTCATGTGCTCTTGGCAGATCATTTTGCTAGTTTAAAGCATTTTTTTTTTTCTTGAAATAAGCAAAATGTTCTGCCAATAAAACATGAAAGTAAAGCTTGGAAAATTAGCAAACCTCTAGAAATAGGTTTAATATTTTTAGAATGGTTTGTTAAACTTTTATGTCAAGCTTTTTACATAAAATATATTATCTATATAAGATATTTTCACCTTTTTTTTCACAGGAAATTCATCACTGCACTGATTAAGAACAGGAAAACTGTTTACTGAAAATTTGCCAGTAAGTCAGAGATAATTTTCCTTTAAATAATCCTTACTCCAACATAATCACAGATTCTTATACACATTTCAAGCTTTACATACAAACACCTTTAAATAATTTAAAGAGAGACATAGAACGTGCATGCATCCTACAATTCGACGAGATTCACCTACAGAAAGGGATCCGAAACACAAGCAAGCAACGTCACACAAAGGTAATCTGTAAGCAAAGTATCATACAGAACTAATACATATATAAATAAATATCATTCAGTAGCTGTTAATGACTAATACAGGGATGCAAATTTTTTTTTTTTAAAGAAACATATAAACATCAGGTTATAAATGAAAGAATAGACAAACAAAAAGCAATGACGCCTCTTTGGTGGAGGCGAGACATGCGTGTGGAAAACGAATAACAAGAACGAAAAGGAAGTCATGAAAAGAGTCATGATGAGCGAAGAAATTCAGGACAATTAAATATTCATGTTTAACAGACTTCTATTTGTCTGAGTTTACAGTACTCTGGAATGCTTTTAAGATAACTTGGTGTGAATGTTCGCTCCAAGTTCTCATTCTATGCAATATTACTAGCATGACTTTATTTCACCTTAAAAATCTCTCTCGCTCTCTTACTCACACACACACACACACACACACACACACACACACACACACACACACACACACACACACACACACACACACACACACACACACACACACACACACACACACATTAAATTCAGTTCTATTCAATTCAATTTAACCAGCATGAATTGACTTGACATACCAAAGACGTACTGTATTGCCAAAACACAAAAAAGTGAAGAAAAAAAAAAAAAAAGCTTATACTAACATCTAAAGGTCCCTGGTTTGATCCTGTGTTTCGGGGCTGCTGGCTGAGTTTGTGGGCAGTGGTGGCTCGGTGTGTTAAGGCTCTGAGTTACAGCTCAGAATATTGATAGTTCAAACACCACCTCAGCCAGGTTGCTGCTTAACTCTTAACCCTGTCTGTTCCAGTGGTGCTGATCCTGCGCTCTGACCCCAGTTATGCTGGAATATGCGAACAAAGAATCTCACTGTGCTGTAATGTATAGGTGACAAATAAGGCTTAACTTGGCTAACGTCACCAAAAATATAGAAAGCTATGGACCACTTTAAAGAAGGTTAAAATTTGAGTAGAAATAAGAATATATATAGTACTACCAATAATAATAATAAAAGCAATAAGAATACAAATAGATAAAAAAAGATTTTTTTCACTCCCCCTAAGAGTAAACGAATCCTCATTAAATCTTCCAAAGTGAACATTCTAATAAAACTAAAATATGTAGTACACCAAAGATTTGTAGCCGTTCAAACACAGCTAACAAATCAACATTTATCTTCTTCCTCCTTATGAAAGGCGATCCCATCTGGTTGCACTCTCCATGTCACCGTGGCATCCTTTGTCAACATGTTATTCTTCATTTTTTTGTCGATCTAAAGAATACATCTTTCATTACTAAATAATAAATAATTCATTACATATATCATTTCTTAGTTACTGGATGTTGAAAATTTCCAGTAGGATCAAAAAAGCATCTATCTATCTATCTCTCTATCTCAAATCAAATCAGCTACATACACTAACCTCATGTGAGCCTTGCAATGCTGCACAAACTGACCAATACACAGTGTATGTGTCAGAACTTGATGAAAACTTTTTTGTAAACAGCTCTGGATGTTTGTGGTTTCAGTAATGAGAAAGAGTTTTAAATAGGAAAATTGTCTTGTGGAGGATGTAGCTCACCTGGTCCAAGATGGCTGCCTTTAATCCATTCACATCCTGATTGGACTGCACTAATACCTTTATGTCTTTTTGTTTTGTTTTTATTTCTGAATAAAGAAAATAAAGACACATGAACACAAACACACAAACAAATATACTGTATACATTGGTATTCTACAAATTGCAGTTAATTGAAATTGGTTTAGGGATGAGAATAAATGAAACTTGAATTCACCTGAATAACAGAAGAAAGGTTTTATAGAGGAGCACTGGTCATCAACAGCGTGACTGTTATTTAAATAACCACAATTTTCATCCCCCAATGCATTATTTGGATTTCTAGGACTCCAGGCGATGGTAGAGAAACGGGTTTTGTCGATCCACTTCCAGCCATCTCTGAACAGACCAAACCAAGTGTAATATGACCAATTTGATGCTTTTCCATGTACAACCGAGAACTGCTGTCTGCAGTAACTCTGAGCTTCAGGCCATGTCTTCGTTATATTAATGTAAACGTACGTGCTGTTAATTTCTGTAAAATTTTAAATAAAAATATAACGATTACATTTTATATTTTAATAAATGTTTCAATAAAAGGTGAACCGAACAGGGTAGGGTTTCATTTATAAGTCAACTAAATAAAAGATTCTAAGCAATAATCAATGATGGCAATAGGGACTAAATGTATAGCAGTAATCAAAAAAAGATATATTTTGCCATTTGAGAGGAAAACACAAATTTCCTTACAAAAGAAAAGTATGAAGCCTTTTACCATTAAAGCAGACAAACGGATATCCTTCTGCACAGTGTCTATCATCCCAACCCTTTGGACTCCACATTCTTGATTTCCATAAACATTATTCGGCTGTGAAATATCCCATTTTTTCATATTTCCCAGTGGCTCATTTCCAGAAGACCAGCGCCAGCTCTTGATGTCATTGTAAAGCCCAATCCAAGCACTAGAACTAAATTGCTGTCTCTGTGCTGTATTCTGAATTTGGACCACGTCTTCATCACTTTCAATGATTGCCAGGTCGATATATGTAGCCTGGCAGTAAGCCTGAGCATCACTCCATGTTTTCCCGTTCTGGATGAGAATGTACTTATGGGAGGCAGCCAGCAACAAGGGGGCAACTCCTGTGGAGGAAAGGTTTAAAAAAAAAATATGCAATGTAAGGTGTGTGGCAGAAATTGGTTTATTAGCACAGCCTGATTAAAAGTGTCCTTCAAAGCCTAGGACATAGAGCTGATACACAATTATTTAAGCTGTTGTGTCTCTTAATTTTTGTTAAGGGTTTATGTTCTCACTATTTAAAGGGGTGAGAGGTTAATGTACATTGGACAAGAAGTTTTTATGCATTATTTTGAATCCTAACTAGATGCACAGCAACATGTCTTGACACAGTACTACAGACGTGTGTGTGAGTATGTGTGTATGTGTGTGTGTGTGCCCTGCGATGGATTGTCACACTGTCCAGGGTGTACCCTGCCTCGAGCCCCAAGTCTCCTGGGATAGGCTCCAGGCCCCCCTGAATAGACCCTGAATAGAGGTTAAAGCCGTATAGATGATCAGTTAGTGAGTCAGTTTAAACTATAGAATGTACGTATTATTGTCTAATGTGTTTATTGTCTAACTCTTATGTACTCTGGTATAATGCGCCGTAGCTCTCTGCCTGTCTTCAGTCTCTGTGCAACAGCTAGAATCAACACACCAGGTTTGAACTAATACTGTACCTGAATATTCTAATACTAATGTCTGTCTTGGTTCAGACAGCAGTTAAAATTTTTGTTTGTGTGTTTGAGACAATTTGTGTTTTGTTGCACAAATAAACTGTAGTACTGTTTTTTTTTTTTTTGTAACCTTGTGCAGATGAAATCTGTTGAACTCTTGAATAAAATCTCCCTCATAAGAACTGATGTAATGTGTTTCAAAAACATGTTACTGCATACTTGAAGTCTGCACTTAAAGATTATTTAAGTTTGAATTGAATTGTACAAAAGCACAATTGTTGAGTGTATTAAGTATACTTTTTGTGTGCTAAAGTGGAACAACTTTAAGTATACTTAGTACAATTAAAGTATATGGCTGTGTGTGTACTCCCCAGTGGGGGGAAAAAAAACGCTTTAGTGTATTACAAATACAGGGTGGGCCATTTATATGGATACACCTTAATAAAATGGGAATGGTTGGTGATATTAACGTCCTGTTTGTGGCACATTAGTATATGTGAGGGGGCAAAGTTTTCAAGATGGGTGGTGACCATGGTGGCCATTTGGAAGTCGGCCATCTTGGATCCAACTTTTGTTTTTTTCAATAGGAAGAGGGTCATGTGACACATCAAACTTATTGGGAATTTCACAATTGGGAATTTCAATGGTGTGCTTGGGTTTAACGTAACTTTATTCTTTCATGAGTTATTTACAAGTTCCTCTTTGTTCACAGCCATTGACATGTCGAAGAGGTTAACACGCGATGAGCGGATCGAAATTGTGTTGATATCTGGTGAACGCAGTAACCGGGTCATTGCAGCAGATTGGTTGGTTAATATCACCAACCATTCCCATTTTATTAAGGTGTATCCGTATAAATGGCCCACCCTGTATATTGATATCTTCAATAGTACATTGCAAATATATTTTTTAAAAGTTGTACCATCAGTTAATATATAAAAAGTATACTTACATCATGCTTTTTCCAAATTAATTAAACTTTAAACATACTTTTAAATAATTGTATCATAGTACACTTTCCAAAAATATATTATAGGAAAATATACTTTAAGTGAAAGATTGGTCTAATTTCCAAAGTACACTTATTTAAACTTCGTTTTTCAATTTATTTTTAGTATATTTTTAAAAAAAATAGGCTTGAAATAATCATTGTACAAATGTACAGAATGTACAGTATACATTAAAATATAAATTGTAATATACGGTAGTCTCAGTATATTTTCAGTTAAATTTAAATGTATTTATTCACATGTATTCATTAATGCTTATATTTATTGCACTACTCTCTTGCTCGCGCGCGCGCGCTCTCTCAAGCTCGTTTTTGCGCACCGAAACTCACTTTTGCGCGTTCAAGATTTATGTTTGCACTCTCTCTCTCTCTCTCTCTCTCTCTCTCTCTCTCTCTCTCCTGTGCGCTCACTATCATAGTGCTGTACACTTGTACAAACCCCAGCAGTGTTATAACGCTGCAACTATTCCAGCCAACCAGAGACTAGAATCGGCGCGACACCAGCCAATGAAAAACTGGAGGCGGGCGCATTCGGACTGTCTGTTTCTGATTGGCTCCCCAGTTCTTCCGCTTCTAGTTTGAATTAACGGCTAGAATCTGCATCATTGCGTGCGTTAGTTCGTATCGTTATTATTTAATTTTCATCGGCATAAGGTCAATTTTATGTTTTTTGTTGGATAATTTGTAATTAAGTACATAGTTTAAACTATGGAATGTATTGTTTAATGTATTATTCCTATATCTTGTGCACCTTCCCTCTGGTATGATGCTCCGTAGCTCTCGGCCTGTTTTCAGTCTCTGTGTAACAGAACCAACACACCAGGTTTGAACTGATACTGTACCTGTATATTCTAATACTGTACCTGTATATTCTAATACCAATGTTTGTCTTTGTTCAGACAACAGTTCACATTTTAGTTTGTGAGACAACCTGACGTTTTGTTGAACACAAATAAACTATAGTAGTGCTTTTTTTGTAACGTTGTGCAAATTAAATCTGTTGAACTCCTGAGTAAAATCTGCATCAGTAATGTAATGTGTTTCAAAAACATGTTATAGTGTATAAAATGCATTCAGCATGTGTAAATTGACCTAAACACCTTTAGTGTGCTTGTAACACATTTGCAGTAGAGTATTATGGAAGACTGTGTGTTCTGTATGATATAATAAAGTATACTTGTATTAACCACACAGTGTACTTTTTTTTAGTATTTGTAATTGGCCAGAAGTATAACAGCATGCTACTGCTGCAATAAGAAAATATTCATAGTATATTCATCATGTATTTGTAACACAGTAGGAATTGCTGTAATGCACTTATAATACATTAAATATATACTTAAAGTTCATTAATTACTACGTGCATTAGTACACACACAGCCATATACTTTAAGTATACTAAGTGTACTTAAAGTTGTTCCACTTTAGCACACAAAAGTATATTTAATACACTTAAAATTGTGCTTTTGTACAATTTAATTACAACTTAAATACACTTAGTACAAAATTAGTTGTTCCAAAATAGCAAACTTCAAGTATACTAGTCATTAGTCTGGAGCAAGTACACTTAAGTATGCTTTGGCACGCTATGATTTAATATACTTAGCATACTTTTTTTTTTTTTTACTTGGGCTAACATACATACCTGAAAGTAATTATTGAAATTTAAGTATATATTTAATGTATTATAAGTACATTACAGCAAAACTTACTGTGTTACAAATACATGATTATTGTACTATGAGTACATTCTTATTGCAGCAGTAACATGCTGTTATACTTCTGGCCAAATACAAATACTAAAAAAAGTACATTTTGTGGTTAATAAAAATAGACTTAATTATATCATACAGTACACACAGTCGTCTACAATACTGTATTGCAAATGTGCTACCAATACACTAAAGGTGTTTAGGATAATTTACACATGCTGAATGCATTTTCTACACTATAACATGTTTTTGAAACACATTACATCAGTTATCATGAGGCAAAAACAGTACTATAGTTTATTTGTGCTCAACATAACATCAGGTTGCCTCACAAACTCACAAACTAAAATTTCAACTGTTGTCTGAACAAATACAGACATTAGTATTAGAATATACAGTACAGTATTAGTTCAAACCTGGTGTGTTGATTCTAGCTGTTACACAGAGACTGAAAACAGGCAGAGAGCTGGGAGAATTATACCAGAAGCAAAGTACATAGGATTGAGCAATAACACATTAGAGAATACATCTTTTAGTTAGTTAAACTATGTACGTAATTACTAATTTCTTAACTACCTAACAAAAAACAATACATCGTCCAGCCGTGAATTCAAACTGGGAAACGAAAAACGAGTTTGACGAGAGTAGTGCACTAAATATAAGCATAGATAAGTACATATGAATAATTGGTGAAGATATACTGAGACTACCATATATGAATTTTTTTTCCTAATATATACTTTTTGTACATTTGTACAATGATTATTTAATTGTATAAAATAAATTGAAAACATTTAAATAAGTGTGCTTTGGAAATTATTAGGGCTGCAACAACTAATCGATAAAATCGATAATTATCGATAATGAAATTTGATGTCAACGAATGCCGTTATCGATTAGTCGGACTGCTCACGTTACTGAGGAGCGCGACCACAAGATGCACAAATAAATACACAAAGATACGCACAGATACACAGCCGCTCGCGCAATGGAGGAACCCAGCCAATCACAGACTTCCACACACTACTTCTGACTGGCTGTTCCTTCTCAGCTGGCAATATCTGCAATGATTGTAAAAAAAAAAAAAAAAAACTGTATTTGGCATACTCAAATGCTGTTATTTATTTATTTATTTATTTATTTATTTTTAGAAAGAGACAAGACAGCACAAGTGAGTTCATTAAAAAAATAAATCCCCCATGCACTCCACAACAAGCAGCCACTATAACAGGTGCCATCCAATATAATAAGTGTACATCAATTGTTTTGCTTTTTTATTTACAGTATTTATTTATATTTTGGATATTTAGAGGAGTTTTACTGTTCAAAAACAAACTTTGTCTTTAATTTAAGGTTTAAAATGTCAAAATTAAAGATCATTAAACTCTATATGTGGCTTTTGCATTTTTTAAAGTTTAGTTTTATACATAACTAATACCCTGATTTATGGTTTTATATAGTTATAAGCAAAACATCAAATTAAAGAAGCAGTTAGTTTTTATCCGATTAATCGAAAAAATTATCGCCCAACTAATCGATTATCAAAATAATCGTTAGTTGCAGCCCTAGAAATGATACCAATCTTTCACTTAAATTATATTTTCCTATAATATATTTTTGGAAAGTGTACTATAATACAATTATTTTGAAGTGTGTTTAAAGTTTTATTCCAAAATTTGGTAAAAGCATGATGTTAGTATACTTTTTATGTTAAGTGATGGTACAACTTTTTGTTAGTATATTTGCAATGTAATATAGAAGATTTCAATATATACAAGCAAGTGTTTTTTTTTTTTTTTTCACTAGGGTGTCAAAGTACTCAAAAAACTGATTCAGATTGTCAGGACATGTGGCGTCATAGCTAGTCAGTGAGATGCTGCTCTTGGCGTCCTTGATGGCTTTAATACCTCTTTTTATTTTCAAAGTGATCATCTGTGCACTGCTGGTATCTGTGCTTGGCTTCTTTAATGCCCTTCTTCAGTTTTTTGGGCACTACTCTACCCAGCCTTTCCCTTTACCTGTAAGGTATGTCAAGCCATAGTTTTTGGTTTGGGCACAACTTGATGGTCTTTGTGGTTAACACAGTATCAGTGCTTAAGGCTATGTAGGCCAAAAACAGACGAGCTCTATCTCTCCAGGTCTGTACTCATATTTTCAAAACAGTCCTGCAGCCGTGATGTAGACACTTCACTTTGACAGTTTTAACAGTTGTTTGTGTTCTACAGATGAGAGATCTGAAGGATGGAGTTTTTTTTTCTGCAGAGATGTTGTCAGAAAAGAAAAGTTGTGAAGATGGGACAGCCTTAAAAGCTCCTGGGGATGTACACTTGATCCAGTATATTCTTGTCTCTGGTTGAAAGTTGGTATGTAGTTTAGGCATGACGGTTTTTAAATCTACAGGACGTGGCCAAAGTCACCTGCTTTAATCACAGCTCTGTGGATATGCATTCAGCTGGCTGTCATTGGCTAGCTCTAGGGCTAACTTAGCATTAACCCGTGGTTGAGAGTAAACAGCTGTGATTAGAATAGCAGTAAACTCTGTTAAAGTCAGATATTTAATGTCAGGGAAGCAAGTGTCCTAATAATGTCCGCAGACATTATTGTATTTTATTGTATAAACATTATTAACTTATGTACACACCCTCTCCATCTTACTGAAGTCGGCAAGTCTACTTGCTCGGTAAACAGAGTAGCCCCCTAGCTCAATAGCCGCATTCTCTGCCCAGTCTCTGGCACTACCATAATGAAGCGATCCATACAATGTGACATAATCCTTAGACATATTTCCTCCATTATTTTAAAGAGTGACCAGAATTTTGTAAGAACGAGACATGGCAGCGTTGGTCCGTGTGGATTAGCCTGTAGCCTAGCTTGTGGACCGGCTCTTGCCATGGTTCTGCTGCCTATCCCTACGCTGCCTCTGATGCCCCATGGGGGAGATGAAGATGATCCGGCTGGGCTCTTTGGGGGCAGAATATTAAAGGGGGGGTGGGGGGATAGAATTCAAATTTCCGAGTCTATAATTCTGACATAGATTTTAAGCAGTTCAGCTTGTCTGTAATGAAACCATTGACCGGATGCTTAAAAAAAGTTAATACTCACAAAAAAATAACAAATTTGTGTGGAATCGATGCCACAAATAATTATAATGTACATAATTCTCCAAACAATAAAAGAAAAACTAACTTTTTCCTCACCTGTGAAAAACAGGAGAATAAACAGATGCTGATCCATCGCTAATGTTGGAAAACTCACTAAAAGATAAGAAATTTAATGAAAAGTTGATCTTTCTGACTTTGCTATTTAGAAATTTAAATCTGGATTGTAACTGTAATGTTTTCTGGGAGCGTCCTATGGTCTAGCACACTGATGGACTGCACCTTAGCAGAGCTGGAGCAGCAGTTCTCTCAGACAACATCTCCAGGACACTACGAACCATCTGACTGGCGGTAAGACATTCCTTAGTTTCCAAACATAATAGCCACATTACAAATAACCAGACTGACAGACGCGCACACATAGCTTGTCCTATAGACTATAAACTGTGTCTGTTCCCCCGAATAGTGAGAAAAAAGAATAAATTAGTTAAAATCTGTTAACCATAATAACAGAAAAAGGCCAAATAAGTAATCTACCTCTAAAGTTTGGACTTCTGAACCCTTGCAGATCCCTTCAGATCCCTTGCGTCTAAAGCACTTATTGTTAATTACTTGATCTCAGATTATTGCCTTGACGCACTCTACCTTACTGAAACCTGGTTTAGACCAAATTAATATATTGGTCTGAATGAGTTTACTCAATCAGGATATTTCTATAAGCACGAGCCCCGTCCAACTGGTCGTGGTGGTGGTGTCGCAGCTATCTACAATGATGTACTCGCTGTTACTCAGAAAACAAGTCAGGTTTCAGGCCCCATCATATGGAACTGAACTTCATTTCATGAAGTTAAGGTAACCTCTCCAATTAACCTCCACATCTTAGTTATCTACCGTCCACCTGGCTCTCTAGGAAACTTTCTGGATCAAATGGACATGCTTCTTAGTCTTTTTCCTTCCGCTAACACTCCTCTCACTGTTCTAGGAGACTTCAATCTCCCCTCTGACAAACTCCAATCCTCTTTCCTTCTCCCTCTCCTTAACTCTTTCTCTTTAATTCTAAACAGTTGCCCTCCCACACACAAGGCAGGGAATTCTCTTGACCTCGTTTTTTGCCGCCCTTCCCCAGTCACAGGTCTCACTACTATTCCCCTTCATAAATTCGATCATTACCTGGTATCCTTCACCATAACCCTTCCTATTCTGTGTAAAACTAACCACCAAAATTTCTCTCTTACCCGCAGAAACCTTCACTCTGTCTCCCCTTCCTCTGTGTCTTCATGCACCCTATCATCCCTCCCAGACCCAGACTCCTTCTCCTCTCTACCACTAGAGACTGCGACTGAAATTTTCCTGTCTTCTCTCTCCTCATCCATAGAGCTCCTTTGCCCGCTGTCATCTAAACCAAGGAAGACGTCTTGTCCTGCTCCTTGGCTATCTGATGTACTGTGCAACAACAGAAGAGAATTAAGAACTGCAGAGAGAAGATGGAAGAAATCACAGCTTGATGCCAATCTTGTCTCTCACCAGAAAAATTCTCATGTGACGTGACTTCTGCCAAAACTGCCTTCTGCAGAGAAAATGATGATTTTGCCACATTATATGATGGGAAAATTGCAGCAATCCGCCAGTCCTTCGCTCCCAACCAAACTCCTACAGCAGAACCTCAGGACCTTCCCTTCCCTCCCTTAGCAGAATTCTCCAACCTGTTATCTGATGAGATTCAGCAGATCATCTCGTCATCTAACCCCACCACCCGTTCTTTAGACCCAATCCCTTCCACAATGCTCCAGGCCATCTCACGAGACCTCCTTCCCTTCACCACAACCATCATCAACCATTCCATATAATCTGGTCATGTTCCTGCTGCTTTTAAGAAGGCAAGGGGTATTCCCATCCTTAAGAAACCCTGCCTGGACCCATCAGAAGTTAACAACTATCGTCCGGTATCACTTCTCTCTTTTATTTCCAAAATTCTTGAAAGGACTGTTTATAACCAAATGTCTCTTTATCTCTCACAGAACAACCTTAATGATCCCAACCAATCTGGATTCAAAGTGGCACATTCCACAGGGACTGCCCTTCTGTCAGTCACTGAGAAGCTCCATGCTGCTAGATCTGCTAAACTGTCATCTGTCCTGATCCTCCTGGACCTGTCAGCTGCATTTGACACAGTGAACCACAATATTCTATTATTTATTCTTACAAGCCTTGGAATTTGTGGAACAGCATGGCAATGGTTTGCTTCTTACCTAGAAGATAGGTCGTATGAGGTGACATGGAGGGGATCTACATCTGCCCCATGTAGACTCTCTACTGGTGTCCCGCAGGGCTCAGTACTTGGTCCACTTTTGGTTCTCCCTCTATACCCGGTCTCTTGGTAAGGTCATATCATCGCATGGATTTTCATACCATTGTTATGATGACACTCAACTTATTCTCTCCTTTCCTCCCTCTGACACTCAGGTTTCCACCCGGATCTCAGCATGTCTGGCAGACATCTCATCCTGGATGGCAGCTCATCAGCTGAAACTCAATCTGAGTAAAACCGAACTGTTGTTCATTCCTGGTGACTCATCCCCAGGTCAAGATCTTGTGATATCCCTGGACAACACTCAAATCACTCCTTCAGCCACTGCCCGCAATCTTGGGGTAACCATGGACAATCATCTGTCATTTTCCCCACACATCGCTAACCTTACTCGCTCTTGTAGATTTCTTCTTTACAATATCAGAAGAATCCGCCCATTTCTTTCTTCACAGGCTACTCAGGTGCTTGTTCAGTCTCTTGTTATTTCAAGACTGGACTACTGCAACTCACTCCTGGCTGACCTGCCTCTGTCCACGACTTGTCCTCTGTAACTGATCCAGAATGCAGCACCACATCTCGTTTTCAACCTTCCCAAGTTCTCCCACACCACCCCACTCCTCCGTTCCCAGCACTGGCTTCCTGTAGCTGGCCGCATCAAATTCAAAACACTGATGCTTGCCTACAAAGCTAAAAATGGCCCAGCACCCACTTACCTTTCTGCTCTAATCACACCACGCACTGCACCGCGTTCCCTCCGATCCTCCAGCACTGCTCGCCTCATCCCACCATCTCTCAGGGATCAAGGGCGACATTCATCCAGACTCTTTTCTGTTCTGGCACCTAGGTGGTGGAACGAACTTCCTCTAGATGTCCGTACAGCAGAGACTTTGACGATCTTTAAACGACGACTCAAAATGTATCTATTTCTCCAGTACTTACAGGACTAGCCCCCCCCCCCCCCCCCCCCCCAAAAAAAAACCCCTCTTCCCAGTTGTTAGACTAATGGCACTTAGTTATTGACCTAGTTAACCCAGTGTAAGTATCTATCCAGTGATGTAAACTTTAAAGCACTTTTTGTAAGTCGCTCTGAATAAGAGCCTCTGCCAAATGCCTAAATGTAAATGTAAATGTATCATAGTACAGAAAATAGTCCAAATTGCAAATGACTTGTTTTAAGCTTTGGACCAAGGCTGCATCTCGATACTAGTCCTACTTGATCTTAGTGCTACATTCGACACAATAGATCATAATGTTCTCATAGATTGCTTACAAAATCACATAGGCAGTTCCTGATCCATACTGACTGAAGCCTTCCAGTCAGAAAGTCCAGGATCCAGTTACAGAGGGAGGTGTTCAGGTGCAACAGGCTCAGCTATCCCGATCAACTGTTGGAGGATGATAGTGTTGAATACTGAACTGAAATCTGTGTACAGCATTCGAACGTAGGTGTCCTTATTGTCCAAGTGTGTGAGGGCAAGATTGAGTGTGGTGGAGATGGCATTGTCTGTTGGACGGTTAGGACGATTCGCAAACTGCAGTAAGTCCAGTGAGGGGAGCAGCAGGGTCTTGGTGTCTCTCATGACGAGCCGCTCAAAGCACTTTATGATGATGGGTGTCTGTGCAACAGGACGGTAGTCCTTGAGACAGGACACAAGACTTCTTCAGCATGGGGATGATGGTGGTGGTCTTGAAGCATGTGGGAATGACAGCGCTGCTCAGAGAGATGTTGAAGAGATCATTGAGAACATCTGCAAGCTGTTCAGCACATTCTCTGTCTGTCCAGCAGCTTTGCGTCGGTTGACTTTGCATAGAGTCTTCCACACATCAGCTGAGGTGAGACACAGCACCTGGTCGCTCGGAGGAGGGATGGTCTTCCTCGCCATCACGTCGTTCTGCATGTCAAACTGAGCATAGAAGTTGTTTTGCGCATCTGGAAGGGAGCCGTCAACATCACAGGCAGGTGATGTCATCCTGTAGTTTGTGATGGGTTGTCTGCCCTGCCACATGCGCCGGGTCTCACTGCTGTCCCAGAAGTGTTTGTGAATTCTCTGGGCATGTGGATTCTCCGGGAAAGTTTGTCCCTTGCTGTTCTTAAGGCCATCTTGTCCCTGGTCACAGATAAAGTGTACTCCTCCCAGTCGATGAAGTTGCTGTAAGTTGCACCCTCCCTAAACATATTCCAGTCAGTGTTCTCAAAACAGTACTGAAGAGCAGAGATGGCTCATGGTTTTTACCTGCTTCAGAACCGGTTTTGAACGCCTGACGAGTGGTCTGGAATTAGCACAACAAAGAGTAGGTGAGATGGGGGTGGGGCTGTGCCTGATATTCGTAGGGGATGTTTGTGTAAACAAGATCTAGCATGTTTTCCCCTCTCGATGCAAAGTCCACATACTGATGAAATTTAGGAACCACTGACTGAGATTAGCATGGTTGAAATCTTCAGCGACAATAAACAGCCCATGCAGATGTGTGTTCTGTAGTTCACTGATCTTTGCATACAGTTCCCATAGCGCTTCCTTAGCAATAGTGCTAGGTGGAATGTACAGTACACTTGGATAATGAAAATGGTGGTGAATTTTTGCAAGAAATAAAAAGGTCTGCATCTAACAGTCAGAAACTCCACCAGTGATGAGCAGTAGCTAGAAACTAGCACAGTTATTGCACCATTTTGTGTTGATGTATACACCCAAGCCACTGCTGCGAGTCTTACCGCACAGAGTTACATTTCTGTCGGTGCAAAACAGGGCTAGCCAGTGGCGGCGTCCGTTACTCTGTTGCTGAACCATGTCTCCATGAAAACAAGGAGTCTCTGAACTCGGTCTGTGTAGTCTGCTGAAGTCAGATGTAGTAAATTTTATTTTCCAGGGAGCAGATAAGACAATGGACGGGAGAGGCCGGGCTGGGTTTTGTTTATATATATATATAAAATAAAAGTCAGACAAAGTGAGTGTAAAGAAAGTAAAGCATAAAAACAACATAGGTTTGGTGTTTTGGTTCCGCACTATACTCTTATAAGACTGCTCCTCCAAATCGTGAGTAGAATCCAGCTGACCCCATTTAAAGGCTGCCACTACGAAGACTTCAGGGTTAGGACAATGCTACATGGTGTTTCTTGCGCATTTGAATGGATGCTATTTTGTCTCCGAGCTGTTTTACACCGTATTGGACTGTGAACTAGTAAAATTAGGATTATTCCCAATCGGGACAGATTTACAAGACAGCCATTTTCTATCATCGTGCTCCCGGACTGATCCATTAAAACTGGTGAGATGACTCATTTCTCCCACACACTGCATGAAAAGAGCTGTATCCGGACAAATATGGTATGGGAAATCCTCGTTAAACTTTAAGTTTGCCAGATATCTGAGGCAGAGTGCTTGGAAAGGGAGAATGCAAAAGGAAATTTTGTGAAACGACCAGATACCTCATGTATGTGGATGTATACGGGAATCAGTGAAACTTTCTAGGAGTCCTCACTGTGAGGTGTAAAGGCCTTTTGTATGTTAATGACGAGCAGAAAGAGGTGCTGTCCTTCTTATCATAGCCAGGTGGGGGGATTGGCCATGGTGTGCCTTTGTCTCTTCAACTTGAGAGTTAGAAGGAGAAGCAAGCTGCACACACTGCTCCTCTCAAAGAGGCTATCCAGTGTCTTGATGCATTTGAGCGTGAGTTTGATGAGTGAAGACCACAGGAAGAGTCAAGAGTCATAGAAGAGCGAAGACCGCGCATAAAATGGGCATTGCGGTAAGTTGACCTTCATGTTAGCTGACAATATAGTAATAATTTATACCTTGCCAAGTTAGCATAAGCACTTGGCTACACATCTACTTTTTGTTACTTGCATTGTTGTAGGTGTCCAGCTTATTTAACAGTTTGTCACGTCAGAATTATACGATGTTGTTTAAAAATGTATGTATTAAAGCGTTTTTAATTCAACATTACAGGAAGCTGTAAGGAGCCTCCATTATTCAGAAAACAACCCACATAAATCCACAACCGGGGTAAGAATGTTGTTTCTTTACCTGCTATGTATGGGGTTTTACATTATCATTTTAAATGTAATTAATGACACGAGTCTCTTTCCTCACAGAATAAGTTCACTTCATGATCAGGCGGTGATGACGTACAGTATCTGCTGGAGGAATTAAAGATGACTTTTGCAGATGCAGACCCTGAGTGTATAATGGGTAATCAGAAATTGCTATTATATTTATTTTCATGTCCCTTAATTTTTGTCCCTCTAATAATTTGAATTGTTTCTGTCACTTATCTGATTTTTTATTTTTATTTTTATCCAGCATGTTACAGGACTTACTGTGAGACATTTCAGAGGAAATACTCTTTGTCTCGGCCAGGAAAGTCTCAGCTAAGAGACTCCATTAAGACAGGGGCTAAAAACCGTCAAAGATGAGTAAGTGTCCATCATCTACTGTATGTATTAAGTTTGATAAATCTCAGTGTTTTTAGGGCTTAACGTGTGGTGTGTTTTGCAGTTGCTAGAGTCCAGGTGTATGGTCGTTCACACAGATGCAGAGAGAGAACTGTGGCAGACTGCAATGCTGGAGCTGATGTCCGATGAGGAGGATGCCATTGCGAGCCATGCCGTCAGCCTGTAATATCTAATGGGACCGAGCTAGAAGGACATTGATTTTGAACATCTAACAAGCACTGGTGCATGTTTGTTTTAGTATTGCTTTCAATTTAATTGCACCTTCATAAATGCACATTTGTTCATTTTTTTCCATATTTTGTTTTTTACCCCTTATTCTTACTTTGCTTTGTATATTTATTAGTGTTTGATTTGATTTTAATAAAAATAAATCTTATTGACTTTAATAAATCAATTCTATTGTCATTTTTTAAATGATGTGAGGGATGTATAGTACTGTTGGGGAGAGGTGGGGGGGGGGGGGGGGGGGGTGGATAGGGTATATCTACATACCTGCCCAATAACCAATCAAGTCACTAAGTTATGAGGGCTTGGGTTGGGCTGAATAAAAATGAGCAGGGTAATGTCCCAATAGATGTCAGGGTTTTGGGAGTGTTTTAAAAACAACCAATCAAAGTAGAGATAAATAAACCAATAGGGAAGAGCAGAGTTGTGCAAAAGTGTAAAATGCAAATGGGGCTTGAGGTGTGAAGGTCTCCTGACAAAATCCTTGAGTGGATTATTTGCCATGGCAACAAATGGCTGTACCATGGAAGGATTCCTCAGCGAGATACATCCGAATTGGTATCAATCCGGAAGTATCCTAGCTTGGTGGAATTTGATGTATACGGTCAGTGGTACTGTAGATACTTCCGAAAATCAGTGGTGTATACGGGAGTATCCTAGTACAGATACACCTCTTTTCATGCAGTGGCAGGCTTCTTATTAGCCCCCTGTTTATTAGGGATGCTCCTGACAGCACTTAACAGGGTGTTTTGCATTTTCATGTGGATAATGAAAATTGCATTTTCGTGTGGATAGAATTAAAAAACAGGGTATAAAACAGTCTCTGTAAACTCCTATACTGTACGTCTACACCAAAAAGGAAGCTCAGCCGAGCTTTTGCACATTCAACCTCGCATGGCTTGAGAGGTGCCATTCGAGAGACTGTAGTGCATGCTCACCACCCTTTCACTTGACCATAGACACTGCTTTCGCCATGTTTCAACCCAAACTTTCGGTGTCAATCCATCGCAGGGCACACACACTTTTACACAATCACACACTGCGGCCAATTTGGGAATGCCAGTTAACCTAACCTAAATGTCTTTGGACTGTAGTACCCAGAGGAAACCCACCAAGCACGGGGAGAACATACAAACTCCATGCACACAGAGACGGGAATCAAACCTGTCCGGCAATTGAACCCGGACCCTAGAGGTGCAAGGCAACAGTGCTAACCATTACACCGCCATGCCGCCTTCCACCTTTACCTCCAGGGGGAAAAAAACAAACTGCTATATAACCACACCTTGCGAAGAGGTGAACCATATAATCTCTTAGTCGTGCCTAAAGGTAAAGTGATGCATTTTAAATAGTGTAAACAAATTAGCCAAAAGGTTAAGCAAATTGCTTGACTGCATTATTTAAAACTAATAAAATTCTAGCTACGAAAAAAGACTGTAATGGCCCTTAGAACTATTCATGAATGGCAAACTTAGGCAAGTTGTGGTTATTTCAAGCAACGAAAACATTGTTAGACATACTTAACATTAGGATTTTTAGGACAGCAAAAGAATCATATAATAAATCAATTTATTCAATAACACAATAGAAGTGAGTGACTTGTATTAAATTTAGGCACTAGAAACAATCTTAGATTAAGCATATATTGAGCAACTCAGCATACTTCAGCTCGCTTCACAGAAAAGTATTTGACTAAAACTGACAACATAATAGCTTGGATTATGGATTATTTTTCTTTCTATAAACAAAATATAAGCATCATTTCAACAAATGTTTTTTGTTCCTTAAAATGATTTTTTATTTATTTTTGTCAAGTACCTGTACTTGACATACAGTATATTTGCTTTATTTAACCTATTTTTTTTAGCATACCTGCCTAAATCTATCAAAATCAACTGCCAATGGTGCTACAGTATAAAATTTTAAATTAGTACAAATATTTAAACAGGTTAAAAATTTTATACTTTGTTTATTTTTAATTAAAAAAGATTAAATAAATGTGACTTAATTTGAAAAGTTTCAATTGCTAAGATGAAATTATTTATTTACTTTACTTAAAAAAGCCTTATTTTATTAGATGTAAGGAAATAACTAAAGGTACCAACCTGGAATAGGAAGAATGCTAAAATTCTTTATGTTTCAGTGTTCAAGTCTTTAACTCTGTTTAAGCTTAAAGATTTGTATGAACCAAACTTTCTCTGTTTCTTACTTTACAAAACAAATTGTATGGAAATCTCAGTAGGATGGGACAAAGAAAAAGGATGGACTAAAGATATGTTGTTAAATATGGTTGTGTTAGCAAATTTACATATATACACCATGAGCATGAATATTTGTGCATGGGTATTTTTCAGAAAAGTGACAGAACCATTTATATACAGTGTGTGTGTGTGTGTGTGTGTGTGTGTGTGTGCTTGTATACACACGTGGACAAAATTGTTGGTACCCTTCGGTCAATGAAAGAAAAACTCACAATGGTCACAGAAATAACTTTAATCTGACAAAAGTAATAATAAATAAGAATTCTATGAATGTTAACCAATGAAAGTCAGACATTGCTTTTCAACCATGCTACAACGGAATTATTAAAAGAAATAAACTCATGGAACAGGCCTGGACAAAAATGATGGTACCCCTAACTTTATAGTTTGTTGCACAACCTTTTGAGGCAATCACTGCAATCAAACGATTCCTGTAACTGTCAATGAGACTTCTGCACCTCTCTGCAGGTATTTTGGCCCACTCCTCATGAGCAAGCTGCTCCAGTTGTTTCCGGTTTGAAGGGTGCCTTTTCCAGACGGCATGTTTCAGCTCCTTCCAAAGATGCTCAATAGGATTGAGGTCAGGGCTCATAGAAGGCCACTTTAGAATAGTCCAATGTTTTCCTCTTAGCCATTCTTGGGTGTTTTTAGCTGTGTGTTTTGGGTCATTGTCCTGTTGCAAGACCCATGACCTCCGACTGAGACCCAGCTTTCTGACACTGGCCAGCACATTTCTCTCTAGAATCCCTTGATAGTCTTGAGATTTCATTGTACCCTGCACAGATTCAAGACACCCTGTGCCAGATGCAGCAAAGCAGCCCCAGAACATAACAGAGCCTCCTCCATGTTTCACAGTAGAGACAGTGTTCTTTTCTTGATATGCTTCATTTTTCCGTCTGTGAACATAGAGCTGATGTGCCTTGGCAAAAAGTTCCATTTTTGTCTCATCTGTCCATAGGACATTCTCCCAGAAGCTTTGTGGCTTGTCAACATGTAGTTTGGCATATTCCAGTCTGGCTTTTTTATGATTTGTTTTCAACAATGGTGTCCTCCTTGGACGTCTCTCATGTAGTCCACTTTGGCTCAAACAACGACGGATGGTGCGATCTGACACTGATGTTTCTTGAGCATGAAGTTCACCTTGGATCTCTTTAGAAGTCTTTCTGGGCTCTTTTGTTACCATTCGGATTATCCGTCTCTTTGATTTGTCATCAATTTTCCTCCTGCGGCCACGTCCAGGGAGGTTGGCTACAGTCCCATGGATCTTAAATTTCTGAATAATATGTGCATCTGTAGTCACAGGAACATCTAGCTGCTTGGAGATGGTCTTATAGCCTTTACCTTTAACATGCTTGTCTATAATTTTCTTTCGAATCTCCTGAGACAACTTTTTCCTTCGCTTCCTCTGGTCCATGTTGAGTGTGGTACATACCATGTCACCAAACAACACAGTGACTACCTGGAGCCCTATATATAGGCCCACTGACTGATTACAAGATTGTAGACACCTGTGATGCTAATTAGTGGACACACCTTGAATTAACATGTCCCTTTGGTCACATTATTTTCAGTATTTTCTAGGGGTACCATCATTTTTGTCCAGGCCTGTTCCATGAGTTTATTTTTTTTAAATAATTCTGTTGAAGCATGGTTGAAAAGCAATGTCTGACTTTCATTGGTTAACATTCATAGAATTCTTATTTATTATTACTTTTGTCAGATTAAAGTTATTTATGTGACCATTGTGAGTTTTTCTTTCATTGACCAAAGAGTACCAACAATTTTGTCCATGTGTGTATATATATATATATATAAGGGCAAAAAATATTCTTACACAATTAGATTAATAAATCCGTGGTCTGAAAATTCTGAAATATATTTACCATTTGCTAAACCTAAAACCTTGTTTTCCTGATACTGATTAAAAATGTGTGTTTATTTGACTGCACTCATTGGATTGACCAACACACATTATTAAGGAAAAATCATAGGAATTCAGTCCAGATTTAACACACACTGCAAAAATGATATATAAACAAGTGATTTTTTTATTTAGCCAAATCTATCTATAATTTTATTTAAATAATTTTCAACAAACCAAATATAAGTTTATTGAAGGTATTTCCAGTCAAATGTTACTAAAATTGCAAGTGAAAAATGTTTTGTTCTATTGGCAGATAAGTTTGCTTTATTCAATAATAATATTCTTCTTTCAGTAATTAAATTTGTATAAAATAGAAAAATATCAATTTTTGCAACATTTGACTAGAAATAAGCTGAGTAATTTAATATTTGGTTTGTTGTATTTATTTGAAGAAATATATTTAGATTTGGCTAGATTCAGGAATATGTCACTTGCTAAAATGCTTAGAGGTTAACATTTAACACCTCCTTAAATCAAAAGCTTCTGCAACACCAGTGTCCCTGTCTACAGTCAAGCTAGTGTTCTATCGCCATGCAAATAAAGGCTAAATGTCAAAGAAAGAAGCCGCAGCTGCAAAATCCACTCTTTCAAGCTCAACAATCTCAGTTTGAGAATTCTATGTCAAACTATATCAGACTTTTTCAGCATTAACCCTATATTATCAGCCCGATGGCGATCAGCATTCCAATGGTGGAAAGGATAAAGCAGGCTAACTTTAAGCTGTCTTTGTTACTTTCATCATGTACTGTACATGCTAAAAGGAACATCAATACTTTAAAGCTACTATGGAGTATCAAATGTTTGGAGATAAGGATGGAGGTCTTTAAATGTTAGATACTGGATAAAGATAACTGGAATCTGACTTAGTTATCATTAAGATAAATGTACCAATTTTTAAAATGATGCGTTGTGTGTTTAGTGAGTATCTGAGGAGACAATACAGTATCTGACTCAGAGGTATGCATTGTTACCAGTGCTGCGGGACGTTACTTTTTAAAGTAAATAATTACGTGACTTTTTAATTACAGTAATTTTGTAATCAGTTACATTACTGCATTACTTTCTGATAAAGTAACAAGTTAGAGTACTTTTCCATTGCAGAAAATAAAAACTCCTTTGTGCTTCCTCATGCATGTTGTTTTAGTCAAGACGTTCATAATTATTCTACCATCATCACTCAGCAAAGATTGACCTATAATCTATTAACTATTAATACCCCTATTTCACCTACGCGGTTTCATGCGGCACCTTAAGTACGGTTCATCCTGATTCACAACGAGTTTGGATGCTCTGATTACGTTTCCATCTTTCCGCGCATCGGTCCTTGTGGAAGCTCGTGGACCTTGCAGAACTTCGCACAACGTCGGGCGGTCACTCGCGGCGGCTTACTGTTCCTAACAACGCTTCTCCCTGCAAGTCAAACCGCATACATGTGTTAGAGGTATAACAGCAAGAATAACAGAAGGGGGCGGATTATCGGGGGCCGGGCTTGCAGGACGACTTTCAAACACACACATCATGGATTACATAAATTGTCTGAATAACAGATTATATTTTTGAAAATATTGCTGAGTACTTAAATGGCGGACCTAATGCGTTAGATTACTAGTTAGATCAAAAATGTAATCCAAGTAATCTTATGCGTTACTGTGTAACACGTTACTCCCAACACTGATTGTTACATACACTATACATCAATGCGTGATCAAATTTGTTGAGTATCAAACCTCATTTTATTCAGGCATCAGGAACAAACACATAAACTCCTTGATATTCTAATGTTTCCAAACTTTCCTTAGTTTAATTCAAAAAGTGAAACTCTCATATGTGCTACATTCATTATATGTAAAGTCACATATTTCAAGGGTATTCTGTTTTAATTTGGTTGTGGAAAAATAATGTCAGCTTTGCTTGACAACATTCTTATTTTAATTATTGCCCCCGTTGTAATCTTTCTTATTCTAAATACCAGTAAACAATCTAAACATGTTGATTTAAGTAGGCAAGGCAGATCATAATACACTAAAAGAGCATGAACTAAACCACAGCGTATTACTCTGGAGGTCATTATCAGTAATATACAGCAAGTGCACTGCACATAAAATGGAGACAAGCTTAATAGTCCCAGTACATTTTTGGTTGTGGGAATTGTTTTAATGCTTTAATTAAATTTTTTGAATAATGTTTTAATTTTCATACACAATGGTAATTCAAAGTGCTTTACATAAAAGAGAAGAAAATAATGATAAAATGAGATGGAAAATAATGGCAATAAAACTTTTAAAAATTAATAATAATAATAATACCTTTTAAAACTAATTAAAATTTGATATACAATCTAAAAAAATAAATTGATTTAAAATCTAAATAAATAAATTAACAAAAAACTAACTAGCTAACTCAGAGACCTAATTAGCTGGCTAGCTGGGAAATATCTATGTTTTTATACAGAAGAGACAACACAAAGTGCACGTATTCATAGTCTGAATACCAGCAAGGACGGTGGAGTAGGTCAAATGCTAACACTCAACACAGGGCTGCTTCTTGGTACCCAGCCATTTAAATTCAAGGTAGTCCACAAACTGAGGGTAAAGTACTGTAGGTAGTGGTGAAATTCCTCTCCAACCAGATCATGCGGTAGGTGACAGAGGTGGGTGCAGTCAAACACGCAGAGGTGATGGATGAAGCCGCCAGGTAATGCAGGATGACTCACTCCTGTGTGCTGTTATCACAAGTACACTAATGTGTGTGTTTATTGGGCCATTAAGTGAGAGAGAGAGAGATGAAAAACATAAAGCCTCTTTAATTCTTAATTCTTTCCAACATTGGAGAACTGTCACATCCACATTTTTACATCTTAGAAAAAACTCATTTTGCATCCTGTAATTTGCATTCATAGGTAGAAATGTCCCAAGGACATATTCATTTACACAGACACAAAGCCATAGCCTGAATTCCTTTGTGAATTTGAGTTTGAGAAATTTACTCTCAAACTTGGACTTCTCAACTGGACGTCTTTTTGTTGTTCTTAGGTGACTTAATTGTTAACAAACCAGGACAAATAGGAGCTAAATAGACTGCTGAGCAGACGGAGGAAGAAGCTGAAATGACAGAAATATGTGTTTCTAAAGGCACAGAGTGATACACAGGAGATGGTGAAGCGGTTATCTTGGAGACCAAAATGCTGTTGAACAAGTTTGGATTAATGAGTTTGTAGCTACATAAGATACACAGTGCAAAAAAAGTTTGGGCTACAAATGCTGGAATTTTGCAACTTTCACCTAAATGCATTTTGCTGACATTGTATGATGCAGAGATTTTGGAATAGTTGAACAACATATACAGTCGTGGCCAAATGTTTTGAGAATGACACAAATATTAGTTTTCACAAAGTTTGCTGCTGAACTGCTTTTAGATCTTTGTTTCAGTTGTTTCTGTGATGTACTGAAATATAATTACAAGCACTTCATACGTTTCAAAGGCTTTTATCGACAATTACATGACATTTATGCAAAGAGTCAGTATTTGCAGTGTTGGCGCTTCTTTTTCAGGACCTCTGCAATTCGACTGGGCTGCTCTCAATCAACTTCTGGGCCAAATCCTGACTGATAGCAACCCATTCTTTCATAATCACTTCTTGGAGTTTGTCAGAATTAGTGGGTTTTTGTTTGTCCACCCGCCTCTTGAGGATTGACCACAAGTTCTCAATGGGATTAAGATCTGGGGAGTTTCCAGGCCAAAATTTCAACGTTTTGCTCCATCGTGCTGGAAAATGCATTGTTCTTCACCAAACTGTTGTTGGATTGTTGGAAGAAGTTGCTGTTTGAGGGTGTTTTGGTACCATTCTTTATTCATGGCTGTGTTTTTGGGCAAAATTGTGAGTGAGCCCACTCCCTTGGATGAGAAGCAACCCCACACATGAATGGTCTCAAGATGCTTTACTGTTGGCATGACACAGGACTGATGGTAGCTGAATCCTCTTTAGGAGACGATCCTGGCGCTTGCTGGACTTTCTTGGACGCCCTGAAGCCTTCTTAACAAGAATTTAACCTCTTTCCTTGAAGTGCTTGATGAGCCTATAAATTGTTGATTTAGGTGCAATCTTAGTAGCCACAATATCCTTGCCTGTGAAGCCATTTTTATGCAACACAATGATGGCTGCACGTGTTTCTTTGCAGGTCACCATGGTTAACAATGAAAGAACAATGATTTCAAGCATCACCCTCCTTTTAACATGTCAAGTCTGCCATTCTAACCCAATCAGCCTGATATAATGATCTCCAGCCTTGTGCTCGTCAACATTCTCACCTGAGTTAACAAGACGATTACTGAAATGATCTCAGCAGGTCCTTTAATGACAGCAATGAAATGCAGTGGAAAGTTTTTTTTCGGGATTAAGTTCATTTTCATGGCAAAGAAGGACTATGCAATTCATCTGATCACTCTTCATAACATTCTGGAGTATATGCAAATTGCTATTATAAAAACTTAAGCAGCAACTTTTCCAATTTCCAATATTTATGTAATTCTCAAAACTTTTGGCCAGGACTGTATATATATATATATATATATATATATACTCTCAAATTCTATTTGTATTAATTTAAAGTTAGCTGAACAAATATGATAGTTTAAGTAATCATAAGTACTTAAGTAACAGTAACTGTCACCTCAAAGTTCCACCAATTTAAATCTAAAGTGCTCTGGTGGCTCAGTGGGAGGTGTCTCGCCTGCCATGCGAAAGACCCGGGTTCGATTCCCGCGCTGGATTGAATTTACTTTATTTGCAACAAGTTCAAGAATCTCAAATATTGATAGTTCTGTTTACTTAAAATTTGAAACATCATTACTTAAAAAATTATGTAACTGATTAATTCAAATATTTTGAGTTTTGCCAACTTAATCGGGTTTACAATGTAAAAGTGAAGTACAAGAACAAGTATAGTAAGTAGTATATCGTCATGCTGTGCTAAAGGATCCTGTCTATCACGCAATACACGAGGAATTTGGAAAACTCTGTGTATAATCCTCACACCTTCAGTAACCGGTTGCTCTCTCATAAACGGACAAGACATGGCTGCGACAGATTTGAGAAAATTACCTCCACTTATATAGACGCAATCGGGGGATAGAATGTTACATATTATTAGACACACACGGAGATTAACACACGCATGATGACCACAGCCACACACACATGTATACATATACTGTATTTATATTTAAATACATCCACTCATATATATATACAGTATATGCAAGAGTCAGTCCGCGTCAGTCATGCTCTTTAACCAATCAGATGTGATCTCGCAATTTCAAACAATCATAACCCACCAGGAGCGCAGCCTAAATCCTGTTTACATGAAAAAAACCTGCTCCCGAGCAGCTTTAAGCGTACGGGCATGTTGCTATGACAGCAAGTGCGAGATTCGCTTCGAAGAACGAAACAATCCAAGATCAGGACAAATCCACAACAATCAAATCCTGCTAACTGAGTTAGCGACGTACGAAGAACGGACTCCAGGCTTCTTATAGCCAAACTAATCACCAGTCACCTCGGTTCAGGTGAGTGACCTCATCACCTGACCAAGGTGCATTCTGGGAAATGAAGTCCAAAACCCTGACAATATCTAACAAATTGTCACCTTGGGATTATATGGTTCTGTCTAAAATATTTTGTAAAAATCATGATAATCTGTTTACATTATGTGAAGTAGTGTACATTTTGGGTATTTTTTGAAAACAAAATGGTTTTATCTACTAAATCAAATGGAATGTCTCAACTCAGACAAAGTGTGTTAAATTTAACCCACTGGTTGGGTCAAATAAAATAACCCAGCCCGTTAGCATTTAACGAAGCTAGAGTGTCAATTGTACCCACTGGTTGGGTCAAATAAACAACCAAGAATTTTGGGTTAGATGGTAAAACCCAGCACTTGGGTCAAAAACAACCCAGCGCATGTTCTGTCCAATAGTGACCCGGCAAATGGGTTAAGGTTGGGTTGTTTTTTTAACCCAGCAGTTTTTTAAGTGTAGGATTTTGAATGGTTTGTTCTGCCTTATTTATTTATTTATTTTTAAGTATTTTCTGTGATTGTATTTTTCTTATTATTTTTTACCTCTCACTCACTCATCATCTATACCACTTTATCCTGTATTCAGGGTCACGGGGGCCTGGAGCCTATCCCAGGAGACTTAGGGCACGAGGTAGGGCACACCCTGGACATGGTGCCAATCCATCGCAGTGCACACACATATACCTTCACTCACACACTTATACACACACTGTGGGGAATTTGGGTGAAGATGTCCTAGCTCACACCTGGTGAAGGAACACATGTCCTTCCTAAATTTATATATACTGTATAGTTTTGATTTTGTATTAGCTTGATTTTTAAAATTTTATTCCTGACTAATAGTTTATGCCTCTTTTTAGATCTTGATCACCTCAGGATCATACTTTGGAGTAACTAATAGACCTTTGTAAATTCTCTTTGAATCTAAGTATGCACCTTTTACATTTTGTTAATCTTTTCTTAACGTTCCTCTCTCATTTGTAAAGACATGAGCAGTATAAACTGAACCCAGACATGGGCAGACAGAGGTGGGGGGGAAAAGGTGCTATTTATTTAAATAAAACAGTGATTATTAAAAGGGGAGAGGAGGTGAGAGTCAGCAACAAAACAGCTTGTTTAACTCTTGTTGCTAAGATGGAACTTTTTTCGTGTTGGAATAGGCCGTGCGCATCTGGTTCAAAAGGCATACAAGCAAGAGCTGGAAGGACTAGCTGTGGTTGCAGTCTGAATTTTTTTTCAATGGTGTAGTGACCTTGCCATTGGGCCAGGAGTTTACAGTTGGTGCTGTGCACCAGTAGCAAATCTCCGCCGTCGCCCGGTTGGAAATCTCCTGGTTGTAGGGTTTGCACTGCTCAGTTTGGGCTCAGTCACGCACTGTCGGAAGTAAACAGCTGATCTTTGACCGCAACTCCTGCACATATTCCACTACAGAATGGCACGGAGACAGCTGGAGGCTTGAAGTGTCTCTCGGACCTCATTCCTTATATGCCAACATATCCTAGGATTTTGTAAAGCTAACAGGAGCAAGGCGGCGCAGACATGTGTAGACACACATCAGTGGGGAAAATGCTTCTTTTTTTATTAAAACAGGGAAGGGTGTGGAGTGTAGATATCTTAAGGAAGGCGATTAAAGTGGGCAAGTTGAGGGTGACCAAAGCTAAAGGTCTGGACGCCAAGGAGGCAGTTGTGGGAAAATAGTGGCCTCTACACAGAATCCACTTGGTCCTAGTCTGGGGTGAGACACGGCAAATTGAAGTCTAAAAACCATGTATTAGCCTCATTTAACAGTCTCTTCAACTTATCACTCACTCACTCACCACACACACACACACACACACACACACTCTCTTTCAGAGTTACCAGTGGTCCTGACTCATGTAGGCCTCTGACTTGCTGCTGAGGATGGCCCCCTATGGTCTGCATAAATAAGGACAGTTCCAATTGATGACCCTAAAGATGGTCTTGGACTCTGTGATAACTTCACTTACTCAATAATTTAAGTACTGAAATCGCATGAAACGTTTCTTTACCTATTCATCCAATAGTAAAAGTGGACTTTATTTTAACTTAAACATCTTTCCTATTATATAATTAAACTATTTGGTATCACCCAATTGAGGATGGGTTCCCTTTTGAATCTTTGAGTTTTGAGTTTTTTTCCCCCTGCTTTCGTCTCTTATCAGCTAGTTTTGGACAAATCGATAGTTCAATTATTCATTTATTTATTTATTTATTTAATTTATATCTGAAGAATTTTGGGCAATATCCACAACCTTGATCTTTTTGCCTGATAAGCCCCATAAGTGGCAGGCGGTGATCCACTGGGTAGTCTGGAGTCTTTCTATCATGGCCAGCATTTACTTTTTTGGTACATTGTGCTGTATCAGACATGCTGTGTTAGAACGAATGGGCTGGCCTTTGGTCCCCGCAGTCATCGTTGAGCCACCAGTTTTACTGGCATATATTTGATAATCATTGTTATTGTGTTAATGTTGTGGTATTATTGTTATGCATTGTTATCTTATGTCGTATCAGTGTTTTTAGATAAATTGGACTAGATTTAAGATAATGGCACTTGCTATAATTTTTTTGCAGTGTGCAGATGTTAAATCCCTCTATGCCCTAAAGGTGGCACTGTTTCCCTAGTTCTGTGTGGTATTGCTCTATTGGTTGTTATTATTTACAGGTGTTATTTATCAGAAATGGGCTGGAGGGCGGAGCGTGACCTTTAAAACGTCCTCAGCCTTGAGAGCGAAGAGATTTGGAATTGAAGTTTGCCATGCTAAATGGTTGCTGTTTAGTTTTTAATATTATTGCCTTTTATTTTCTTGTTTTTGTTGATTTGTTTAATAGTTAATCGATTTAGTTTAATTCATTGTTTAATAAATAACCCTAGTTTTGATCTGATGTTTCTTATAAAATATTTTTGCTTGGTTGACCGAATCGCAGTTGGGCCCCCACCATGATTTAGAAATTATAGGAAGTACAGTAGTATGCAGGAGGATTTTTTGTGTGTGTGTGTGTGTGTGTGTGTGTGTTTGTCAAGTGCTTTTACTCAGTAACTGTTAACTCTAACAGTAAGTTCTTACAATCAGTAAGCCTGCAGGCAGACACTGAGTTTGCCACATTATTGTTTTATTTGAATATTTCTGTGGTGGTTTAGACCAGGGGCGTTTCTAGGATTTTCATTTAAGGGGGGCTCAGCCCCCACTGATTAACACATATTTGGCTTGTTCATAATCAGTACTCAAATTAGTCTTCCTGATCTCACACACACACACACACACACACTGTTTACTGTATAAACCTTTTTCTATATTCAAGTACAATCAGAAAAATGTAACCAGAAAACAGCATGTAACTTAAAACTCACATTGATTAGCAATTTAAACAACACACCTATGAGGCCGCAATAAACTGTGTGGGTGCCAACAATGTCAAACATTTATCTATTAATTATTTGACAATACTGCTGCTTTCTGTTGGAAACTGGCAGACATAAAGATGTGAAAAATACTTTCTGGTGCAATGACTTCAATCAATGTTGGTAACACAGTGTTAATGTGCATGAGAGGCTGAACATGTTCTGTTCTTACCTGCTGCTCATTTGGAGACCTACTTCCATGTAACTGGAAAAACTTTCCACCTACAGTTAAATATAAATATTACAACTTTGATCATCATGTTATCTAGTTTAATTTTGTGTTTTAGCTTCATAAATAAGACAGTAGGTTCTACATTCAACCTCCTAGAATTTCATACGTACTAGGCTATTTATTCAAATTCATTAATATAGACAGACAAAAACAAAACCCTACTCTAAGGCTAATAAATGTATTTTACGATCTGGGACATTATTTGATACAATACAATATTTATTACAAAAAACAGGATTTTTCTATCTCTGTAAATCACACTGCTATGCAGTTAAACCGAGTGCACTGAATGCTGTCTGTTACTGTTTTTAATCATTTATGTGCATAAATCTGACTACTATGGTAGTCAATGCCACATGCTCTGTGCAATGTTTTATATAGACAGTTAGGTTTTTCAGTTAAAACAGCAGCAGCATGATTGTTTTATAAAGTAGACTATAGGTTCATAGAGGATGTATTCAGGGCTTCATGTTCACTAGAGGAAACAGCTGGTGTGATGAGGGTGAACAGAGCGAAAACTTAGAAACTGATTAATCCCTCGTGACATTCGGTAAACTGTCTTTATAAGAAAGGACTGCACTGATGCAGATATAACAATTTGTAAAAAACACACACCTTGGCTTAATCCTCGCTATGTGATGGCGAATTGAAGTCTGCGCTGAAAGACGGGCCGCCGTTTACATATGAAATTTAAAGGGAACGTGGGCGATCACCAATTTGTGTAAGGTTTATGGAGAATTTTTAGGGGGGCTGAGTACTAATGTAAGGCGGGCTAAAGGCCCCTAAAAATGGCCTAGCGAAGCCCGTGGTTTCGACTCTGCATGTTCTTAAGTATAGTAGTAAACTGAGATCATCTGATCTCATCTATGTTAAAATATTTGAAATAATAAATAATACTTTACAAAGCAACATAGAACCATTGTGGTATGAGTGAAACAATCCAACTAAAAGGTCTTAACACTGGCTGAGTACACACATTAAGAAAACAAAACAATGCCACGACTGTGGTGGAGCCTTCCATTAAGAATGAGTTTGAGGGTAATAAAAACTTATTTTTTTGTTCTTCTCACCAGTGCATACTGTACAGTAAAAGAAAATAGTAGAAAGAAAGTAGAAACAAGTTTTCTATTAAAAAGAAAATGCTGTCATCTCCCCTGCTGGGTCTAAGTGCTTGTCTCTTACTTGCATAATCAACATCTCCTTTTCTGTTTCAGCGTCTCCTATGTGTGTGCGCGCGCGTAATTTGACACCGACACACACACACTGACACACGCACACACACTCTCTCACCTTTTCACCCCCCACGGCTTCGCAAGTACACAGAAACTCTGCTCGTCTCTTACTTGTATAATCAACATCTCCCTCTCTTTTTCAGCGTCTCTTGTGTGTGCGCGCGCGTAATTTGACACCGACACACACACACACACACACACCCTGACACACGCACAGACGCGCTCTCGCCTTTTCACCCCCTCTCCGGCTTCACAAACACTCAGAAACTTTGTTTTTGTTTTTACTTTACCGCAGTAAAAATTCCGTTAGTATACGCTCATGCCAGTGTCAGAGTGATTTCTTTTTTTCCTTGTTAAAATGGTGTTTCCGTTGTGTGTGTGTGTGTGTGTGTGTGTGTGTGTGTGTGTGTGTGTGTGTGTGTGTGTGTGTGTGTGTGTGTTTGTTGCGAAACTTAAAAAGTGATTCCGTTAGTATGCTCTCATACCAGTGTCAGAGAGATTTATTTATTTTTTCCTGTTAAAACGGTGTTTCCGTTGTGTGTGTGTGTGTGTGTTTGTTTGTTGTGAAACTTAAAAAGCGAGGTGGAGAGAGGGAGGTGGAGTGTTACTGTATAAAACGAGGTGAGGGAAGGGGCTAATTCCACACACGCACACACACATACACACACACACACACACACACACACACACACACACACACACACACACACACACACACACACACACACATACAATAATGGATTGCTGTCTGGCTCACGGATTACATAAATTGTCTGAATAACAGATTACATTTTTGAAAACGTAACTACGTAACTAAGTAACTGAGTACATAATGGACACTGCTGATGACACAGTTTAAAATTAGTTTAAAAAAAACTGTTAAGTTTAAAATTTGATGTATAAACCATTTAGTTTGAAGTTCTCTAGTTTATTAACAGATTAAAGAGGTATATAATCCCCAAACCAAATGTTTTAATAAATATAATATATATTCTAATACAGTAAGTAGATATAAAGTACATATGCATCACATACAGTACAGCTGCTACATCAAAGAGCACAAGACATACTTGTATGTCATACTCTATAGAAAATAAGGGAAACAAATAGGGGAACATCTACAGTATAGACACCAAACTACAGGAACTATAGAGACCATTAAAGGCATCTGACACCAAACTATAGGAAGTATAGCCATAAAAAATTAGGAATAAATCAAGGGAACAAAGAGGGATATTGACAAGCATCCAGTGGAAAATATCAGAAAATTCTAACACACATGATCTAAGTTCAAGCAAATCCAGATGAAGTTGGTGAGAAATGTTTAAAAGTGATTAGACACTGGCTGCTGAGTAATGTCCTGTCCTTTTAAGGTTCTTCTAGAGTTTCCCCGGGCAGATAGAAATCAATCTTAGTATTATATAGCACAAAAATACAAGTATAAGAGTTAAGAGTTCACACAAGGTTCTAAATTAAATAAATGAAATATTTCAGACAATATTACCAAGATAGTTATTTTTTTTTCACCATATAAATATTGATCTCTCTCTCTCTCTCTCTCTAATGTTATAATTACCTCATAGACTACAGATATTTAGCTTTTTTTCATTAACCTGATAGTAAACTATTACAAATTAAATTTCCCAAAGTGTACATTCTCAAATACTCAAAAATCTAGGACACAACAGATGTGTCATTTCACACACAGTTAAATAAACCAACAATTATCGTTTCCCTCCTTTCCTTCTTATGAAACACCATCCCGTCTCTTTGCGCTCTCCACTTCACCGTGACCTCCTCGGTCATCCCGTTATCCTTCATTTTCTGCTCGATCTGAAGAATACAACTTTTATTATTAAATAATTCAGGCTAGAGACACTAACCGCATGTGAAATTTACAGAAATGCTACAAAAACTGAACACAACAGTCAAATTCTGATGAGTGCAAGACACTGTGTTTACTGTATGTCAGAACTTGATGAAGAGGAGGATTGTGGAGGATGAACCCACCTGGCCGAAAACGGCTGCCTTTAATTCATTCACATCCTGATCTGACTGGACCTTTATCCTTATGACTTGTTGTTTTTTGGTTTCTGAATACACAAAATGTGAGGGGACATACAACACACAAAGATATAAAGTGGTATTCTTAACGCAGTTACATGCAATTTAACTCACCTAAAAAACAGAAGAAAGGTTTCACAGAGGAACACTGGTCATCCTCGGCTTGAATATTAGTTAAATAACCACAATCTTCATTCCCCAAGGCATTATTTGGTTTTCCAGGCATCCAAGAGATGGTAGAGACATTTTTTTGGTCTATCCACTTCCAGTAATCTCGGAATAGACCAATCCAAGTGTATGTTGACCAACGTGAGTATAGTCCTTGTACAATTAACATTTCTGTTTTATTTCTTGCGATGGCCAGATCTGTGTATTGCTGTCTGCAGTAACTCTGTGCTTCATACCATGTCATTGTTGTATTAATGTAAACATACTTGTTGTTAATTTCTATGAGAATTTAAAATGAAATCATAATGATTAGACTTGGACATTCAAGATATGTCATAGTACAGCGAAAGGACTATGGACAACATTCTCTTCTGACAAAATAGAAGTAGAAAATATGAAGCGTCTTACCATCAAAGCAGATAAATGGGTGTGTTGTTGTACAGTTCTGATCATCCCAACCTTTAGGAACTATTGAACCACATGTTTGATTTCCAGCTTTGTTATTAGGCTGCCCAGACACCCAATTTGTAATTTTTCCAAGTGGCTCATTTCCAAAAGACCAGCGCCAGCTATTGATGTCATTGTAAAGTCCAATCCAAGCACTTGAACTGAATTGTTGTCTCTGTGCTTCATTCTGAATTTGGACCACGTCATCATTGCTTTCAATGATAGCCAGGTCGATATATGTAGCCTGGCAGTAAGCCTGAGCATCACTCCATGTTTTATCGTTCAGTTCAAGGAAGTACCTATGGGTGACAGACAGCACAAACGGGGCAACTCCTGCAGAGGGAAGTTTTAAGATCTTATGTGATGTAGAGTCTGTGTAATTAGTGTAGAAGCTTCTGACAGAAAATTAATACACAGCTTTTGAAGCCGTTCTCTTAGTGCCTGTTAGTAGTTTGTGTCCTCGTTATTTTTATGGAGCAAAAGCGGAAAGCTGATTGGAATGCTCTGTTATACGAGTTATTTAGATAACCACTTTGCACAAATGTGGTGAGCGGAAAATCATTCCAAATGCACATCAAATCTTGGGGCAGACAGTAAAAGACCATGCCAGCTAGACCATGCCACCTTTGCCAGCTAGAACCAGAACACTCAGGCTTCATTTTGGACAAACTCACCCAAAACTGGACAGCTGGAGAATGGAAAGATGTTCATGTTGCATGGCCTAATAAATCTCGATTATTACTGAGGCACACAGATAGGGTCAGTGTTTGGCACAAACAGAAGGAATGCATACACCCAACCTGACATTTGTTAACATTTCAGAGTGCTGGAGGTGGTGGAATGGTGGAATGTTCTTGGGACTCTTCATTCCCATTAATCCCGACCCATTGCTGTTGACATTATGCATCCCTTCATGGCACAAAGCAAGCTTTCCAGCATTGTGTGGAATCCATGCCACAAATAATTATATATTTAATAATTCTTAAACTAATCAAAGAAACAGAGACTTTTTCCTCACCAGTGAAAACCAGAAGAATAAACAGATGCTGATCCATTACTGATGTTGTTGGGAAAGTCACTAAGAAATAAGAAATTTAATAAAAATTTATTTCCACTGATGTTTCTGTCTTGCCAATTAGAAATTTAAACATACATATGTACTCCTGCAAAACTACACAAAGACATTGGTTATGGTTGAACGTACACAATAAATAAAATGGAATTGAAACAACATGCATATCACACATTCCCCAAAAAGCAATCGGAGATCACATAGAAGGCTTGGTGACAGATGAAGATCCTGAAGACAGCTAGGGCGTTTTCTCACTGGAGTCCATTTCAGAACATACTTGGCCCCAGTACCAGTTGATTTTTGTATGTGAGTATGCAATCATTCCGAGCTTGGGAACCAATCCCTGGACCAGTTGCAAAGATGGTCTTTTCACAAATTCACAAATTCCTGAGCATGGAAGGCGACATATGTTTATGCACTCGTGCTCAAAAGAAGAAGTGATGTAATTTCTGTTTGACTCTGTACACAAATAAATATATTAAAACACGGAAATGAGGAAGCTCAACAGAGGAAAAGAAAATAATAGGATGAAAACCATCCGGTGTGATTGAATCGGAACCCCTCCGTCCCACGGCAACATCTGAACCGGACAGCGTGGAGCCTGGTCCCACCGAACAATAAGTTAATATTAAGAACTATACTTAATACTGTTGTTAAAGAGAGTCCCATATTATCATGGCATCTTTTGGTAATTGTCTGTGAACAATTGTGACATTTTAAATGCATTCACATTACAGAGGCTTACAACAAAGTTAGCTTTGATTGCTCCTCACATCTGCTTACTTTCAGGCCCCAGATAATTTCCTTGTTTAAAATATAAAAGAGTGGACTTTGATGAACTCAAGTGTTGTGAACTATGTAGCTATTAGAGTTGTTTACTCTTTATTTTATGTATAACCTTTCTGTTTATACTCCAATATACCTCAGTGTCACTTACATTAAGTGAGATGCTAATGATCCACATAACCTCCACACACAATTATTAAAGATTGGTTATTTAAGATTGCTTTGACAAAATTTGAAAACTACAGCAGGGGGCAGAGCTTTTTCTTACAAAGCCCCAAAGTTAAAGAATAGTCTTCCAAATAGTGTTTATCATTTTAAACATGTTTATCATGTTTATTATTATCATAGCTTATTTGCGCATGAAAACTGATATACTGCGGTACATACTATCTTGGCAAGATCTTGAGTTGCTCCAAAAAAGCAAATATCCATCCCTCGTCTTGAACTTTGCGCTGCTCTAAGTGGCTCACAGCTTTCTAAACTTCTGCAGAAGGAACTGACTCTTTCTTTGACAAATACTGTGTTATGGTCTGACTCAACAACTGTTTTGTCATGGTTGTATTCCCTCTCTTGCTGTTACAAAGCTTTCATAGCCAATCGAGTCACAGAAATCTTGGAGATATGTTCCTTCTGTACAGAATCCAGCTGATAATATCACTAGAGGCAGAACGCTTGTTGAGCTACCCAAACCTGATCATAGATGGCGACAAGGTCCACCATTTCTGAAGTGTCCTCCACACCAACTGCCCCAAAATCTAGTATCCAGACCTGATGGTCCTGATCCTGAACTCCACAAACCTGTCACGCTCTCAGCGCCTTCGCGCTGATCAAAGACTGCCTCCGCCTCCCGACATTTCCTTTCCCACGCTGTCATGCTTCTCATCACGTGGCCATGTTTTTTCCCAAATTGTCATCTCTCGTCACACGCCCCCCTCACCGCCCCGCTGGCACACGGGTTTCTCACCTGGTGGTGGTTTCTTTCGGCTTATAAGGAAGCGCAGCACACTATCTCGCTGCCGGATTATTGTGTGTTTTTGCTCCAATATTCTGTTTCATAGTTTTCACGTTACCGACCCCGCTTTGCTTTCTTGCTTTCACGATTCTCGTCTCACGTTTTGGATTAGTCGCCTTGCTGACAGATTTAACGGCTTTGAACTCTCGCTTTCACTCCTCGACTACGGCTTCACTTCATGTTTCGGCTCAACGCTCTTGCGGACGGATCAAACGGCTTTGAACTTTAACTTTCGCTCCTTGACTATGGCTCCGCTTCTCGTCTCTCCACGGCACACAGCTTCAGGTCACCCAGCCCAAGCATCTCGAGATCATCTCTGCTCGAGATCCATCTCTTCGCCCCGTCGTCGTTCGCTCGTGACAGAATAATCCGACCACACGTGATGGATCCAGGAGAGTACGACAGGATGAGGCTGGCCCTGGAGAGCCAGGGCGCCCTCCTCGGTAAGCAACAGCAAGAACTCTTCACCATTAGGCAGACCCTCGCTGATGTCACCACTCAGATGCACCTGAGCTCCGGTTATCCTCAATGTGCGCCACAAGCCCAGAGACACCACGTGAGCCACGCTTACCAGCCCCGTACACCTATGGAGGAGAGCCAGGTATATGCAGATCGTTCCTCTCGCAGTGTTCGCTGATTTTTGAGCTACAAAAATGATAGAACGAGCAGGAGGAGCCCATGCAGCTAGACAGGACTCGAATTTCTAAAGAGGAGAGGCATCGGCGTCTCCAGGAAAGAGCCTGTTCCTACTGTGGAGACTCGGGACATTTTCTTAAGAACTGCCCGTCAAAAGGCAGACTCCCAGAACCACGTCCCCTACTCCCTGCTACGATAATCATCTGCGGCCAAGCTCACCAGGTCCCGGAACTCATCGACTCCGGTTCTGACCATAACCTGATCAGCTCCGCTACAGCTAGGTCATTGGAGGTCCCATGTGTTCCAGTAGACCCTCTGCTCGCAGTTCAGACCCTAGACGGAAACCCTCTGCCAGCCATCACGCGGCGAACCTGCCCTCTCACCCTACGAATTTCTGGAAACCACTATGAGGAGATCTGCCTGTTGGTTATTGAGAAATCCCATGCTGCTGTAGTTCTCGGTTTTTCCTGGTTAGCGCTTCATGGCCCACACATTGACGGGACAAGGCACACTATCATGGGCTGGAACCTGTCATGTTCCAGGTCTTGTCTTCTCTCGGCGCTCTCTACCTGCCACTCGAGTACCACGATCTCAAGCTGGTCTTCAACAAGACTCATGCCACGTCGCTTCCTCCTCATCGGCCTTATGATTGTCCTATTGACCTCCTTCCTGGCTCCGCTCCTCCAAAGGGTCGTCTCTACTCTCTGACACGCCAAGAGCAAGAAGCCATGAATGAGTACATCACTCATTCGCTGCTGGTATCATCCATCCCTCCTCCTCACCCGCTGGAGCGGGATTTTTCTTTGTCAAAAAAAAAGATGTGTCCCTTCGTCCATGCATAGATTACAGAGAGCTCAACGCCATAATCATCAGGAACCGCTATCCCTTACCACTCATGTCTACAGCCTTCGAACTTCTCCAGGGAGCCACCATCTTCACCAAGTTGGATTTGAGCAATGCATATCATCTCGTCCGTATAAGGGAGGGCGACGAGTGGAAGACTGCCTTCAACACCCCGACCGGGCATTACGAATACCTGGTAGTGCCGTTCGGACTCACCAATGCCCCTGCCGTCCTCCAGAGCCTGATAAACGACTTACTCCAAGACTTCCTGAACCTCTACGTATTCGTCTATATGGACGATATTTAGATTTTTTAGGAGGAGCAGATATCACGTTCACCAGGTGTTACAGAAACTTTTAAAGAACAATTTATATGTCAAGGCAGAGAAATGCGAATTTCACACGACATCGACCACCTTTCTAGGTTTCGTCATCTCTCCGTCACAATTAGAGATGGAACCAGCCAAGGTACAGGCGGCTTCCAAATGGCCAACCCCAGCCTCGCAATGAGACCTCCAACAATTTCTGGGCTTCGCCAACTTCTACCGCCGGTTCATTAGAGGGTACAGCTCCGTTTGCCGCTCCTTCAACGGCGCTGACTTCCTCCAAGATGTGCTTCTGCTGGAACAAGGAGGCGGACAAAGCTTTTTCCGACCTCAAGAGAAGGTTCACCTCAGCCCCGATTCTGGTCATCCCCGATCCATCCTGCCAGTTCGTGGTGGAGGTAGATGCATCCACCACCGGCGTTCAAGGGATCTTGTCCCAGAGATCGCCACTGAATAACAAACTGCACCCTTGTTCATTTTTTTCCCATCGCCTGTCCCTGGCCGAGATGAACTACAACGTGGGCGATCAGGAACTACTAGCCATCAAGCTAGCACTAGAGGAATGGAGACACTGGCTGAAGGGGACAGAGCTCCCCTTTCTAGTATGGACCGATCACAGGAACCTCGAGTACTTACATAGTGCCAAGGAACTCAATCACGGTTCAACTTTATCCTATCCTACCGGCCAGGTTCCAAGAACACCAAGCCTGACGCCCTCTCACGCCAATTCTCTTTTCCCCATGACTCCATGCCATGTGACAAGATCCTGCCCTCTCGTTGTTTAGAACTGGACATTGAAGCTAAAGTTAAGCAGGCATTGACCCAGGAACCCAGTCCAAGCAACGTCCTCCCAGATCGCCTCTTTGTCCCTCTCTGTCTACGCTCACAAGTCCTCGAATGGGGCCATGGCTCCAGATTGGCTTGTCACCCAGGCTCAGCCCGAACGCGTTTTATCATTCAACAGCGCTTCTGGTGGCTCACGTTGGGAAGGGATGTTTCTAGCTTCGTGGTGGCCTGCGACGCCCACAGTTCACCTCTCGGTTTTGGGGCTCCTTCTGCAAGCTCAGGTTTTCGTCATCCACAATTCAACGGCCTAACAGAGTGAAAGAACCAAGCAATGGAAGTTGCTCTCCGGTGCATGACCATGCACGATGCTACCACCTTGAGTATGTTCCTCCCGTCGGTCGAATATGCTCACAACTCCCTGCCATCTGCTTCTACGGGGCTCTCTCCATTCCAGTGCTGTCTAGGTTACCAGCCACCACTGTTTCCAACTCAAGAGGAGGAGGTAGAGGGCCCCTCGGTCCAACATTTCGTTTGTCCATGCAAACGGACATGGCTACGAGCTAGACAAAACCTGCTGCAAGCATCCAGGTTGTACAAGCGACAGACGGACCTCCACCGTACCAAGGCGCCCAGATACCACGTAGGGTAGTACTGCTCGCTACAAAGGACATCCCGTTAAGAACACTCCCATGTAAACTCTCACCTCGCTTCATCGGCACCTTCACCATAACCAGAATAGTTAACCCGTGCGCTGTCCGACTCCTACTTCCCTCTTCTATGCGACGCATTCATCCGACCTTCCATGTGTCTCAGCTTTGACACATCGTAAAGTGCCCTCTGCCTTTGAACTCTCGCTTTTGTTCCATGACTACGGCTTCGCTTCATGTTTCGGCTCTCGCGGACGGCTCAAACGGCTTCAAACTTTCACTTTTGCTCCTTGACCACGGCTCCGCTTCTCGTCTCTCCACTGCACACAGCTTCAGGTCACCCAGCCCAAGCATCTCGAGATCATCTCTGCTCCTCTGCATTTGGCTCCATCTCTTCATCCCGTTGTCGTTCGCTCATGACAAAACCACTCTTTTGTGGTTTAACACAACTGAAAGACCTTGTACTCCCAGTCCCCTCCCATTTCTAGTCAGAGGCAGAACTAATATTGCCCACAACAGAGTTATTGCGACAACAAAGTCCAGATTCCTGTAACCCTTCTTTTGCCCAAACACTTATTTTAAGACAAGCTCAAAAACAATTTTCCTTCTGAATACCAGTGCTTAAAGGAAGGGAAGCTCATCAAAGATTGTGATGAGAAACTTTTTCATCCTGGTCCACTTAGAGTTTTCTCAGAACTTCGGCGTAATTATTAAATATTTAGAGGAAAACAAGTCATAAACATCAGTGGTCTTGTTTGGAATGTAGGAAGTGGAGAGCTAAGCCATCTGTCTCTCAAATGTCAGATCTTCCACTCTCCAAACTCCAATTGTTCAAACCACTCTTTTGGTGGAATGGATTGTTTTGATCCACTCTATGTCAAAGCTGGCCATAGAACAGAGAAGAGATGGGGTATTCTGTTTGTGTCAGACTACCTGATGTCTGCATCTTAATTTGTTAACCAGTTTAGATGTGGACAGCTTTCTAATTGCTCTACACCATTTATTTCCAGGAGAGGTCATATGTATGGAATTCTTTGTGATCAAGGAAGTGATTTCCCTGGAGTTGCAAAAGAATTGAAGGACGCTTTCCAGAAGCTTACTACTGAGTTATAAGACAAACTGAAAAATCAACAGATTAAATTCAGGTTTAATCTTTCATAAGCTTCTCACTTTGGAGGCTCATGGGAAAGAGAGATTCTTTCAGTTAAAACAGCAGTGCGAGTTGTACTTGGCAGCCAAACAGTATCAGAGGAAGTTTTACAGACAGTTCTGACAGGTTGAAGGAGTGTTACATTCTAAACCTCTTGTTTACGCTTTTTCTAACATTTCAGACCTTGATCCCATCACCTCAAATCTCCTCCTTATGAGGTGACGAGATTCCTCTTTACCTCAGGTGATTTATGCAGATAATAAAAACAGTTTTGGGCATCCTTTACTGAAATGATCTACTCGGTCAGCAACTCCAGCAAAAATGGAATAGAGAACCCTAATTTAAATTACTCTGCTGTCGTATTAGTTATTGATTCTAAACTCCCTTCTTTATGGTCTATTGGTAGGTTAGTATGCCTTTTACCTAGCCAGGATGGATGTGTCAGAGCAGCTGAGATTACCATTAATGGAAAAATTATGTATGTCCAGTTGCCAAGCTAATTCCATTATCTAAAATTGATGAATAGCAAGTACATGACTGTATTTGGGGGTGGCTGTTGTGAATTTTCTCATTTGCCGTTTAAAATTTTTATTTATACTACATTTCCCACAATCCCTAGTAAACTACATACAGTATGGTGCTACATTACACATACCCTTAGTCAAGGTCTATAAATAGACCTCATTTCCTTTGTTTGGGGAAATACTAGAGTAACGACAGTATAGACAGGTATCCACAGTGCTTAGGTTATCACGGTAATTGCCAAAGGACGTGACGTCTATGCTAGTGACTGAGCAAGGTGTTCCGAATGGTAGAGTTTTGTCAAGGCCAGTTCCCTTCACCCTTCAAGTACATTGTGGAATGGAATGCAGTCTAGGTAACATCATTGTAGGGCTAATCAAAGATGTGCTGCACCTGATTGCACTCCTACAGACACTGCACTTAATTGTCCAATGTACTTTATTGACTAAATGTATTTGGTAGCACTCAGAGGACCGCAGCAATAAAGAGAACGTAAGAATTAGACAAAAAAGATAATCAGGGTAAAAATATAAATATAACTGCCATGCCATCTGCAGTGCACAATGACGTACCAGAAAGAAACTACGTTTCCCAGCATGCATGCTCCGCATCAAGTAGAACTCGAAACCTGCAGGTATTTGAAAATACGCTCTTATAAGTTTGCAGCATACTATATATATATATATATACAGTACACTTACCACGAGGACCTAGTTAGTCTAACAAGTACAATGGGCAATCTTCTTCACAAGGATTAATTTCCTCCAGTTCAGGACTGAAATTTCTATTTATACAAAAACTAATCATATTAACTAGATTCAAGTGGCAGTAAATGTGAGGCCAATACTCATGAGCATATGGGGACATGGCATCCATAGAAACATGTCAATGTAAAAGTCCCAACACAAAACATAAGATCCAAGAAAAACACAAACACACGTGAACGCAAAGCGTCCTCCAGAGGCCGTCTTGACACATTTCAGCAATATGGAACTCAACCGGTGTTTCTAAACTTTTGATCTGCGGGCACTTTTTAACTTTAAATACGTGTAGTTACCTGTAGTGTAGTGTCAGGAGTTCTGCACAACTCTCACTGACAAAAAAGGAGTGAAAATATACAGCCCTTTTAGAAAGAAGCCAAAAATAGTTAAGAATACAAGTAAAACGGTCATCTTAGTTAAACTATTCTAAATAAGGACATATCTACAGTATCTAGTATTTCCAATTAAAATATTCCAGGTAAAGTAGCAGATGTTATACCCTTTTTTTTTTCTTTTTCTTTTTTTACATTTTCTCATTGTTAGTTTTAAGCAGTTATTTCTAAAATATAAATTAACTCCCAGCAATATGCCATATAAAGGACAAAAAAAAAACTTCATAATAAAAATAATAATAGTAATTAAAAAATGATAATACACTTGAAGTTTAGTCTTGTTTTGCAATTTAAAAGTCTAATTTTAAGAAAATACATCTAACTTTGTCTTAAAGAAATATTTGATGTTTGAGATTGTAAACAATTTGATTACATTTAAACAGTATAAAACATTTCCATTGATTAGGTATACACAAATAATTGAAGCATTAAAGTAGAAACATACCTGAAACATGAGGAATGATAGAAATTTGTTATGCTTCAGTGTTCTTAAATGCCTTTGACTCCGTTTAAGCTTAAATACTTGCATGAACCACAACTTACTTTGGTACATACTTTACAAAACAGAGTGTATGGAAATCTTAGAAGGGTGGGGCAAAAAACAAAGGATGGACTACAGTTGTTGCAGTCACACCTTTACAGTACATGAAAATAACTATCATGGCACTATTGGGGTTGCAGTGACTTTCTTTAACTATTTTTTTTTCTGGGGCAAAATTACTGTATACCACACATCTTTAATAGAAGCAAAAACAATAATTTGGTGCACAGATTTAGTTAATTTTGCGATTCTGAAATCAACATGTGACCTCTTAAGAGCCACAGCCAGCCAGTCCTCAGACTTTCCTCCCAAAATCAGATTGGCAGACTGAACATGGATCATTCTTGCAGGTGTTTGGCATCCTCCAACCCCTCTGAATAGGGAGATTGCTTGATCTGGGTGGAGAATGCTCATAACATAATTACCTTGTAATTGTACATACCTCCTCTCTAGGTACAGTACAGTACCTTCTCCACCCATGAGCCAGTTTTGTGCAGTACTATTCATCACAGTGAGGCAGATTTTCGACTTGAGGCACTTCCAGAGAACGACCTACTGTAGTACCTAGTGGACTGGGAGAGGTGCGGACCAGAGGAGCACTCATGGGTCCCAGTCTAGATCCAGAGTTTATAAGGGAGTTGCCCAGTAATTGTGTGGAAGGCATAGGAATGTTAAGGGACCTCTACAGAGGTGGAATTGTAATGCCCTGGATTTCCTTGCTGGTAGATCTGTGGGCAACCATACTTTGATGTGATCAAAGAGGCAATCAGGCAAGATGTGCTGCACCTGAACACATTCCTATATAACAACCTAGATGCCGCATACCTTCTGACAGATTATTTTAAAAGAGCGAAAATTTTGATCTTTCCATGGGAAGGAGGATTGATCACAAGAGCCAATCTACATTTATAAGGAGAAACACACAATGCTCACTAAAAGTTTGTACTTGTTGGTTCACATATAAATTGGACAAATCCAATGTAGTTGGATAAAATACAGCAGAGAAGAAGCTTTCGCAGAAATGAAAGGAAGTGTGTATGTGTGAGAAAAATGTGTCTAAATGATGAGCAATCCAAGGGTGACAGAGGCAAGGAAAAACTCCCTGAGATGGCAATAGGAAGAAACCTTGAGAGGAACCAGACTCAACAGGGAATCCATCCTCTTCTGGGTGATAAAGGATAACAGAAATTATATACCATCGTGTGTGTTACAGTATGCAGCTGAAACTTCAGTATAATAGAAGTTATTTAAATTAGTATGAAGTCCAGTTCAGCACAGGGATGAGTCAGTAGGTGCAGAGGTCAGATGGGGTCTGGATCACTGGGAGCTCAGGAACAGCATGTGTAGCTCCAAACCATCATGAAGCAGAATTCAGCTGGAGCAGGTCCTTCTCTGGATGCCTCAGGGTCCTCCCAGGGTTGGTCTCTATCTACTGGAGCTGGCACAATCTCCAGATGCCTCAGGATGGGTAAACAATTAAAGAGCAGGTGGAAATAATTAGTGTAGTTGCTATTCAGGATAGATGTACAGTGGAACCTCGGATTGCGAGTAACGTGGTTTACGAGTGTTCCGCAAACCGAGCAAAGATTTTTAATAAATTTTTATTTGGAAACCGAGCAAGTATTAGTTTACGAGCGCCGAGTATCATGTATCACACATGCGACTCTTATTTTGACACCGAGTGACACTCTCTCACCTTCCCCCCGTCCCCCCTCCCCCCCTCCCCCCACGGCTTCGCAAACACAGAAACTGCTTGTCTCTTATGAGTGTGCGCGCACAATTTGACGCCGACACACACACACATGCACAGACGCTCTCTCGCCTTTTCACCCCCTCCCCGGCTTCACAAACACACAGAAACTCTGCTCTGTCATGATTCTTTTCAAAGGTAAGGTGCTGGTTTATTTGTTTTTTTTTATTTATTTTTTATTTTACAGCAGTGATTCCCTTAGTATGCGCTCACGCCAGTCTCAGAGAGATTTCTTTTTTTTCTGTTAAAACGGTTTGTTTCCATTGTGTGTGTGTGTGTGTGTGTGTGTGTGTGTGTGTGTGTGTTTGTTGTGAATCTTAAAAATCGAGGTGGGGAGAGGGAGGAGAAGTGTTACTGTGTAAAATGAGGCGAGGGAAGGAGCTAATTCCAAACACACACACACACTGCGCGCACCAACGGAAACACTTATCTGTCAGGATTTATTTGTACTTTTTTTTAAAGGTAAAGTGCAGATTAATTTGTTTTATTTTCATTTTATAGATTGTATTAATTATTTTTATGTATTTATTTTTTGGGGCTGTGGAACGAATAATTTGAGTTTTCATTATTTCTTATGGGAAATGATGATTTGGTTTACAAGTGTTTTGGAATACGAGCCCACTTCCGGAACAAATTATGCTCGTAATCCAAGGTTCCACTGTACTGGAGTATGAGGTAATGAAATTAATCATGTGTATGCCAGATTAAAGAGATGCGTCTTGAATCCACTTTTAAACTGGGAAACTGTGTCTGAGCCCCGAAAACTGTCAGGAAGGCTATTCCAAAGTTTTGGAGCTAAATATGAAAATGCCCTACCTCCTTTTGTAGATTTTAATATTCTGGGAACTACCAGAAGTCCGGAGTTTTGTGATCTTAAGCAACGTGGTGGATTGTAACGTATCAGAAGACTGGCTAGATATGTGGAAGCTAAACCATTTAGAGCCTTGTATGTAAGTAATGCTGGTTTGTAATTAATTATATTTTATTAATTAATTACAATCCCCCTGGTTGAGTGAGCCCTGATTCCTAGAGGCGAAGTGAGACCACGCGCCTCATAGGCTAGGGCAATGGCATCTCTCACCCAGTGTGACAGAGTCTGTCTAGTGGCAGCCACCCCCCGGTTCCGACCCCCATGGCAAATAAAGAGCTGGTTTGACTTATGCCACTGGCTAGTGCGGTGGACGTAGATCCGAAGAGCACGTACTGGACACAGTAAGTGAAGTCTTTCCTGTTCCGGAGCTGTGAAAGGCGGAGGACAGAAGGCTTCGAGAACAACTGGGTGCATGGTCGAGAATGGAACCTTGGGAAGATAGTTCGGGTGAGGATGCAGAATAGCTTTGACTAGCCCAGGGGCAAAGTCTAGGCAGGATGGGGAGACTGACAGAGCCTGCAGATCCCCAATCCTCTTCAAAGAAGTAATAGCCATCAGAAAAACCATCTTAAGAGACAGAAGCTTGACAGGCGCTGACTCTAGTGGTTCGAACGGGGTGTCGGCCAGGCCTTCGAGTACGATAGTTAAGTCCCATGAAGGGACCGTAGCTCTAGTGGGCGGGTTCAACCGTTTAGCTCCACGAATAAAACGGGCAACTAAATGGTGCTTGCCCACAGAAACCCCTTTGTTCAGAGCTTGACAGGCCGAAATAGCGGCTACGTACGTTCTGAGCGTACTAGGGCATAAGCCCGAGGACAACTTTTCTTGCAGAAACTCCAGCACTGAAACAATCTGGCAGTGAACTGGGTCTGTGTGTCTTGCCATGCACCAATTTTCAAACACACTCCATTTGAGGGCATAAGTTCTCCTAGTGGAGGGAGCCGTGGCACTTAAATGGTTTCAATTACGCTGGCTGAAAGCCCAGCCTGTCTCAGTTGGTGCCGTTCAGGGGCCAAACGTGAAGGTTCCAGAGCTCGGGCCGGGGATGAAGTATTGTCCCCTGCGCCTGAGACAGAAGATCCCTCCTCACTGGAATCACCCAGGGTGAGCCGTCGAGGAGAGATATTAGATCCGAGAACCACACTCTGGTCGGCCAATGGGGCGCTATCAATAAGAGGCGCAACCCTTGTTGACGGACCCTCGCCAGGACTCCCGGGAGCAGAAACTATAGGTGGAAACGCATAAAGGCGTAACCTGGGCCAAGTGTGGGCCATTGCGTCCAGACCCAGGGGAGCTGGAGGAGTCAGAGAGTAGTAAAGGGGGCCTTGTGCTGCCTCTTATGAGACAAAGAGGTCCACCTCTGCTACGTAAAATCTTTCCCAGATTGACTGACTACTACGGGGTGGATTTTCCGTTCCCCATGTTTTACAGCTTGTCTGGATAGCAAGTCTGCTCCTACATTCATATGCCCTGGAATGTAAATCGCCCTGAGGGACAGGAACTTGTCCTGTGCCCAAAGCAGAACCTGGTGCGCTAGCTTGTTCAAGCGGCGCGAGCACAGTCCACCCTGGCGATTTATGTACAAGACTACCGCAGTGCTGTCCACCCGCACTAGGACATGGTAGCCTCTCAACTGCTGGAGGAAGAAACAGAGCCATCATGTCGAGGCAATTGATGTGCCACGCGAGAAGATGACCTCTCCAGCTCCCTTGTGCTGGACGGCCATCCAAGACCGCACCCCAGCCCGTGAGGGAACCGTCTGTCGTTAGCATCTTGCGACGACAAGACGGACCTAGAGTGGGACCCAAAGTCAGAAACCGGGGTCTGAACCACATAGAACGGGTACGAAGCCCCCGGCGCGTAACCCTTATTAGCCTCTGGGGGTTGGCCCTTGAATGAAACCCCCTGGCTCTTAGCCACAGCTGAAACGCTCTCATGTGCAGAAGGCCCAAAGGTATCACCGTGGACGCAGCTGCCATGAGGCCTAAGATTTCTGAAAGTGATGAACGGTGAGCTTCTGGCCTAGCTTGATTTCCTTAGGGTGTTGAGAATGGATTCGACACGAGCAGGAGACAACTGTGCCCGCATTGTGACCGAATCCGATGTGACACCCAAATATGTTGTCCTCTGAACAGGAAGGAGAACGCTTTTTGTGGCGTTGAGTCTCAATCCTAAGAATGAAGATGGGCTAGGACGACATCCCGATGTCGAAGCTCTAGCTCCTGAGACTGGGCCAGATTCAGCCAGTCGTTTATGTAATTCCAAAATACGGATGCCCTGGAGTCCTAAAGGAGCCAGAGTTGCATCCATGCATTTTGTATATGTGCGGGGTGACAGAGCTAGGCCAATGGAAGGACCCAATACTGGTAAGCTTCGCCCCCAAAAGCGAACCTCAGGAACTTCCTGTGCTGTGGCAATATTTCTATATGAAAATATGCGTCCTTGAGATCGATTGTCACAAACCAATCCTCTAGTTGGATTTGAGAAACAATCATTTTGACAGTCAACATTTTGAATCTGGATTTCTGAGATAGCGGTTCAAGCCACAAAGATCCAAGATCGGACGCAACCCTCCCCCTCTCTTGGGCACCAAAAAGTACCGACTGTAGTAGCCCGATCCTCTGTCTGGGAGGGGAACATGTTCTATGGCCCCTTTGCCCAGCAGAGTCTGTAACTGCTGGGCCAGCAGATGTGCTCGATCCGGTTTCACGGAAGTGGAGACCACGCCGTTGAAACGCGGAGGACGATGTGCAAACTGAATCCTGTAGCCTGTGCCTACAGTCCTTTATACCCAAGGAGATACACCTGGCAGTAGTCCCCACGCTGCCAGCTTCTCCGAAAGGGGCACGAGCTTTGACACTTCGGCTAGATGGGGGGGGGGGGGGGGTGTTAGGTGTTGGGAGATAAAGTGTGGCAGGAGATGCCTGAACACCCAACTTTTTTCTTTGGAGACCGGCGCTCCCCGAACACCAGTGGTGGCGGGGATTGAACACCGGCCTCCCGGGAGTGCCAGGGAGGAGGCCCTGTTTTGTGATGAAAATCCAGACGCCCCTCCCCGGGGGGAGACACCCCCACAGCCCCAGGCGCATGAACTCAGGGCTTCTTCTTTGAAGAGAGGAAGCTCCTCAGATCCGGTCTTTTCGAAGCAGATTTTTGAGAAGAGCGGCGAGCCCCACCCCAGCCTTTACGGGGGGGGTGCGCGGCTGGTCACACTCTCCTTCTGCACCTCACGCCTGATAGGGGCCAGACCTGGCCGGGGCCGGGTGGCCGACGGTCCCGGTTCTTGAGCACGGCGGGGAAGGAACCTCCCAACGGCCTGTTCATACAGCTTTGCCTCCCGAAACCTAGTGGCGGCGGAATTAACAGCGTCGCCAAAAAGGCCGGAAGGCGAGATGGGGGCATCGAGGAGGGCAACACGATCCTTATCCTTGATGCCCGTGAGGTTCAGCCACAGATGCCTCTTCGTGGACACCATGGCAGCCATGGAACGGCCCACAGCACGGGCCGTCCGCTTGGTTGCACGGAGAGACAGGTCTGTGGCTCGGCGCAGCTCTGCAAACGCCCTGTCATCAATAGCCCCGCCGCTGCTCAGGTCCTTCAGCAGGTCAGCCTGGTAACCTGCCAAACCGCCATGGTGTGCAGTGAAGCACCAGCCTGTCCTGCTGCCTGAAAAGCTTTACCCACCAAAGCAGATGTCAATCTGCACGGCTTGGAGGGGAGAATAGGCTTTTTCAGGGAGGATGATGTCCCAGGAGAGAGATAGCCCGCAAGCGTCTCTTCTATCTGGGCATCATCATATAACCGCGTGCTTTCGCACCAACGATATTCGAATAAGTCGAAGTCGATGGTACAAAAACACGCGATGAATACGGCTTGCTCCATGAAAGAGTTAATTCATCATGGATGTCACCACAGAAGGGGAGAGAGAGACGTTGAGGCTCCTCCCCCCGGCCACCCGACAGACACCTGTCGTTCAATCTCGAACGCTTGGGGGAATCTCGCTGCTGCGGCCAGTCGATATGCAATCGCTCGACCGCACGCGTTATAACCTCAAATAATTCCTCAAAAGCTCTGTCAGCACTGGAGGAGCGTTGTGAGGAGGCTACTTCCATGGAAGCGAGAGAGGAAGATTCTTCCGCTCCTTCACAAGAAGCGCCGGAGCGCTCTTGCGAAGCGGAAGCTAAAACTTCCTGATCCGGAGAGAGCGCGAGAGAAAGGGGAAATTCCGTCTCGTGCGCATCTGCCAGATCAGCACGCGAGCCCCAGGAATGCGCCGCGGCTCGCGGTTTCTCTTTAAAGAAAGCGAGCCGCGCGCGAAGCACCTTAATAGGGAGAGATCACAGTACTCACAGTCTCCCTGAAGCCCGAGGCGAGCGTGTTCTTCCCCAAGCACTCGAGACAAAACTCGTGAAGATCGCCCTCCGAAAGAGATCTATCACACGGAGGCACGCATCTCTTAAGCAACTCCGCCATATCGGTGAGTTAATGCTGTTATTTTTATTTCGCTTTCGTTATGGCTTGTACATGCACACGCAAACACAAAGCGGTCCTGAAGACAAAAAGATCTGAGGATGTTTCCGGTTCACTCCTATTTATAACCTGCAGGTGCACCTTATTCGGTGACGTCATGCCTGGCACAGGTTATAAGCCGAAGGTATTCGGCGGGTCTGGCATGCACAGGCTTCACAACCGGGCAACAAAGAGATGTTCCCATAGCGTTTTCACGCAGCATTGAGTGTAGCTTTTGAAAGGGAACTAATCTCATGTCTTCTAATGATGTTATCTAAGGAAAGCATGTATATTGAGAAAAGCAGAGGTAAAACTTGTGGCACCCCATATGTCACTGGCATTACACCAGACAGTTCTCCATTTAGATCAACAAAATGGTATTGATTAGACAGGTAGACCATTTTAACGCCTGTCCCTGAATACCAATGTGATTTTGTAAGCGATCTATGAGAATATTATGATCTATAGTGTCGAATGCAGCACTAAGATCAAGTAAGACGAGTATTGAGATGTAGCCTTGGTCCGAAGCTAAAAACAGGTCATTTGCAATTTTAACTAGTGCAGTTTCTGTACTATAATGGGGCCTGAAACCTGACTGAAATTCTTCGAGGATATTATTTTCCTGCAAGAATGTGCATATTTGAGCTGATACTATATTTTCTGATATCTTTGGTATAAATGGAAGGTTTGAAATCGGCCTATAATTTGTTATATCATTTGGGTCTAAATTAGATTTTTTTAAGAAGAGGATTGGTAACTGCCAACTTGAAAGATTTAGGGACGTGATCTGGATATAATGAAAAGTTAATAATGTTTAGAAGCGACGCTCCAGCTATATGTTATGTATCACTTTTTTTTTTAAAATCTGGTTGGGATTGGATCTAGCAAGCATGTTGTTGATTTAGCCAAGGGGATGTCATGCACATTACTTAAAAGACCATAAACTATTTTTACATATAGGATGGGAGAGTTAACACATTGTGTAAAAAAAAAAAAAAAAAACTTACACCAAACTTGATCATTTGTGATTCAAATGAGAAGAAAAATTTAGTGTTCATGCTTCGAGTAGAAATCGCTTTTTTAATACCGATTCATAAGAGAAGCATGTTCCATCTGTTTTTGCCAGGGTTTTGTCTCAAATAAAAAAATCACATTACTTAAGATTTTCATAAATTCTAAGACAGTAAAAGGGTCTTGAAGCTATTCACAAATGACAGACTTTAGGCTAGTTGTGCTTATTACTGTACAAGCAATGAACACAATTATGTTCATTGAAATTTACTAAGACTGAATTAAGTAGCTTAATAATTAAGCAAAAAAAATGTAAGCAAAAATCTTACGATAAAAATAAAACAACACAGATGCTTCAATGAAAGGTATTTGAACTTTGTAATAGGTGTAATTTTTTACTGTTCTTAAACTGAGACGTCATGCAAACAATCTGACTCTTAAAATAAGGAAAATAACAGTTTAAAGCTACAATGAGAAAATCTTGAAATTGGTACGAATCTCTAAAATGGGTTGATATACTTTTTTTTATCTTGTAGAAAATACTAAATAAATTTCACTTTGTTTTAAATAGTTTATAAGATGTAAAGATTATTTCTAATATGAAAATGTTTTACTATACTTTTTTACCAATACAATACATTTCTCTTTATTGGGTTTCAGTAAATAGGTTAAGTATTAGAACAAACTGTTGAAACGTACAGGAAATTTGAAAAATGCCAAAAACAATTGTTATGATTCAGTGTTCTTAAGAGACTCCTTTTTAACTTAAATGCTCACATGAAGCACAGCATCTTTGGTTCCTACTTTGCCAAACAGAGTGTATGGAAATCTCAGGCGGATTGTGTAGAGAAGGATGGACTGCTAGTGTTTTTAGTATGTATGGTTGCAGTCACAAATTGATGCTCTTCCTATCGCAGCCCTCGCATTTCTAACCAGGTTTGGTATCAGCACTGCATGCAGTGAGGTATAAGTTATGGGTCTTGCCCAAGGACCCAACAGCACTGACTCAGCAGTAGCAGGGCTTGAACTTCTGAAGCTCTGATCAGCAACCCAGAGAATCCAGAATGCAGCTGAGCACATGGACAAAGAATAAGCCTTCTGGAGGGAATGTCAGAATTCTTTAGCATATTCCTAAATCACCACCCATGACCAATACAGCATAAGCATAATACTAAATAGGGATACTATTTTGTGGCCATGACTTAATAATGACTATATGGGACTATATACTATATGTATATATATGTATATATATATATATATATATATATATATATATATATATATATATATATGCCAAGTGCTGTGTCTATGAGGTTATTGAAAAGTTTTTATTCAGTGCCTTAACATTATCTTATATGAATTGCATGAATATGTGAATATGCTTTACTTCACATTCCCCCATTTAATCTGATAACATTTTTTTAGCTTCAATGTGTTAAATGTGAATATTTTGCAAATGTTTATTGGCTACAAATGAACTGGATCCCTTTCCTGCAGTTTCTGTTGATCGGTGTTGCATTAGGCCAAAAAAAGAAAAGAAAGATTCTGTTGAACTGAAAATAGCTTATTATTACAAAGCTTACATTATTATCATTATTTGGATTTTCTGTTTTGCTGAATTCTTCTTATTTTACAATACCTTATCAAAGGAAATAGAACAAGAAATTGGAAATGTTTTGTACTTGTTTGATCATAATAAAGGTAACACACATTTTATCTACCAAATGAGATTTAAATATATGAAAAGTCAAAATGGTTTAAAAAATGTGCACCAATATGGATAAATATTATGTTGGGTAAATGTCAAGAGAAAACATTTGCTGATGTCTTTCATTGTATAATGCCCAATATTTGGTTGTGTTATGGCTATGCAAAACAAAACTTTTTAACTATTCAATGCACACAAAAAGCCCTAAAGTAGCCCTAGTAGCTTGTCTGCTGATAAATTATCAATAAAAAAATAAATATATTCACATAATGTGCCCCTTAATTTTTACACACAGTAATTACGTTAGTTCATATTTTGCAAATTCCTTCTTCAGTAATTCCACTGATGTCTGAGCAGGGACATCCAGGAGAAGTAATCTGCTTAAAAGAATAATGGCAAAGGGCCTGTGCGCCAACCTCTAAAAGTTAAAAGAGTGGATCATTTGGAATGCAAAGTGTAAATTGGATGGATAGATTTCAGCAAAACAGACAAGACAAACAGGTATGAACAGTGAAAGGAGGGGAACCAGGCATGTAAGTGTCAACTGCTGAACTGCAGTCAGAGAGATCAAAGAAATGGCTGAATCCCTTTTTTTGGGATAAAAAGTCTCTAAAGTTTAAGGACCACAAGTCTAGTATTAGTGACTTTTCACAAAATTAAATTGATCAAGACTGCACAGGTATGGATCTGTATGAAAAAAAGTAAAAATACTGAGATTTAGATTGTACCTTTGTACCAAGAGAAATCTTAAAGACAATGACAGCTATGATGAAGCATCAATTTCAGAGGACACATTAAATGTTACATAAGCTTGACTTTGGTTGAAATCCTCATAACCTCATAAGTCATAACCATTGGCTTCACTACAGGAATCAGATGTCATACTACTGGGTGAAGAAATATAAAATATGCAAATGCTTGATAACAACATCAGAGATGAAGAAGATGAACACGTTAAAGACAAAAGAAATGAACAAGGAACTCAAGAACAATGACAACATAATTGATCAGTTTAGAGCTAAAAAACCTCTCAGGGGTTCCACAGTGAATCATCTGCTTCCATCTAACCCTATTCTCAGCATCCTCTTCTCTCACACCAACCCACTTCATGTCCTCTTTCACCGCATCCACAACTCTCCTCCTTGGTCTTCCTTCAGACCTCCTGCCTGGCAGTTCCGACCGCAGCATCCTTCTACCAATATGCTCACAATCTTTCTCTGAGCATGCAAACCACCTCAATCTGGCCTCTCTGACTTTGTCTCCAAAACATCTCACATTAGTTGTTTGATGGACTCATTCTTTATCCTATAAATCCTCGTCATTTTCAAAGAGAACCTCAACATCTACATCTCTGCTAACTCCAGCTCTGCCTCCTGTCTTTTCTTCAGTGTCACTGTCTCTAAGCCACAGAGCATTGCTAGTCTTATTACTGTCTTTTACACTTTTCCTTTCATCTTCGCTGATACTCTGTCACATAACACACCTGACATTTTTCTCTACCCGTTGCAACCTGCCTGTACATGCCTCTTCACCTCTCCATTGCTCTAGATCGTTGACCCTAAGTACTTAAAGTCCTGCACCTTATTTACTTCTGAATCCTGTAGCCTCACCTTTCAACTTGGTCCTTCTTGTTCACACACATGTATACTGTTGTAGGGTGTTAGCTCTAAATCAGAGGTGAATCAAATCTTTAAGGATTCGGGTTAATTTTGTTAAACCGAATTAAAATTTATAGCGTACACTTTATCAACCACCCGTCCAGCGTTTAGCATGATTGATTGTATCTTACCAATTCTGTTTGTCCCACGGCCAACAATGATAATAAAAAATCTGTTATTTACCAAATTACAGGCAAGGTAATTGAAGATCTGAGCAAATGTTTGGACTTGAAAAAAAACATTTTTTTCAAAGTTATTTTACAGTTATTACTGTAACACACTGCAGGTGCCCTTACCGAGCCGCTGCACTCCGCCATGTAGCGAGACTCACTGGGAGCCGGTATCGAAGACGGCTGCTTCCCTGGGTCACATGACTGACGAACGGATTCCGTTCTGGCTCGATTGCCTTTCCTGTATTGAATTTGTGCTTGAATTTGTACTTGAATTTCCACGCTTGAATTTTCTATCTGAATTTCACAGTTGAAATGGATTGTTGAAAATTTCGTGTGACATTCAGAGCACTTAAATTCAAAGATGTTGCTTTTTAAAGTCAAATATTTCAGTTTAATAAATTCAGTAGTATTCAAATTTCAAAATTAACAATTCAACAGTGATTAAATTTCAAAATGTATTTTTCAAAAGCTGATATAATTCAAGTAATTATGATGCTAATTTGCTTCCATACTATCTTTAATAACCGATGTAGGTTTTGAGCTATACACACATACATTCTCGCTTAAACAACTCTTAAAACTACATTTTGTGACACAATAACAGTAATATTTCAAACATTTTGCAGGCTGCCGTTTGGAGAAATAAAGAATAAACCAGTTGTTGGGTCAAAATAACCCAACCAGGTGTTCATTTGTAAATGACCCACTACATCTCATTTGATCCAGCATTACCCAACCCAACAATGTGTTTAAAGTCCCTGAAATAACCCAGAATTTTGACCCAGCATGAAGAACCCAATGTGTTTACAGAAACAACCCAGCATTTTTTAGAGTGTATGTTTGGTGATGGTGTTTTTCTCATGTGGCCTTAATATACATATTTTTATTGTTTCATCAAAGCAATACGGGTATACGAAAATTTCATTGTGTGTACTGTTTTAATCTAAATCTTATTGTAAAGATTGAAATTTGTGTTCATTCTGATTTCTTTTCATTTAAAAACAATTATATTTCTTCTAATTAATATTTTTTATTAATTTATTATTCGGATGAAACTTAACTCAATTTAGATTTCACCTGAGAAGACATAAACCTGGAAAACTGTATTAATCATGAATTTGACATGGTTACAGACACTATAGGTTTTTTTTTTTTAATACCAAAAAATGGAATGCTATATATATATATATATATTTTTTTTTTTCTTTTTTTTTGATAATGAATGAAACGTGGCTCCTCCAGGAACAAACCTGGAAAGCAGTGACGCAGGTGAAGACGCGCGCGCACCTGAACGCGCGCTACCCGCCGATTACAGCTGTGTAGCGCCACGTGCTTGCGACGTGTTGATTTGTCGGTGTTTTTCAGGTGTAGTGCAGGTCGTCATCAACATCATCATCGTCATCCTTATCTTTCTGGCTTTCAAACAGTTCAAAGACTCTTCCCGCTTTCACAGAGGAATTGTACAGCGATCTACGGGCGCGTTCTGGAGATTAACGTGAAGCTTTATGGATAAATTAAGGGCGGTGTTGAGCGGCCGAGACGGAAACAGTGACAGCACACCGAATATCATTGTCTTACACTCTAAAAAGAAATGTTTAGACTCAACAAAAAAAAATAAATTTACGCAGCATTTTGCATTAGTATTTTTGAGTTATGACAACTTCATTTGAAATTATATTGAACTAACAAGCCAGATTGCGTTGGGGGAAATTAGCTTTTCCTCTTCAGTAAAAGATTATTTTAATTTCTTCTTACTTATTAACGGTTAGACAAAGGGCATGTTTTTAAGTTGATAACATAAAAATTATGTCGCTCCAAATGGCTTTACCATATTGTAAAGCAATATGTTGTCTAGTTAATTACTATAATAATGTATACAAAATTTCAAATAGCAACCAATTAAAAAATTAAGTGGCTCAGAATAGATTTTTTTGTAGGGTTTTTTTGTTTTTGGTTAATGTAATAGATTGAAAAAAAGACAGTTCAACCATTATTTCTGTGCAATCAACTTTTTTTTATTTTCAATTGCAGTTGAATTTGAACAAATTATATTTAATTCTTGTAAAAAGAAAAGGCAAATAAAAAAACTTTAAAATTTCAACTGGTCCTCATTAGGCATAAGTAAACATAATACATTTTGCCATCACAGCAAAGTTAGGCAAATCTCCATAAATATAACAGTCAAAAGCCAAGTAGCATGTTATGGAACATTCCAAGAGGATAAGCTCTATATGGGTAAAACCCACATCAGTCACTTGCAGTAGCTCAGGTTGTGGGCATATATTATACCCATCAGCAAAGCACAGCACCATGCGATATCCTTTCCCACCAGGACTTTTGTTCCCTCCACCACAATAGCCATCAAGTGGTCAAATGCAGGGGTAGAACAGTCACCAATTATAGCAATTTTCATTATTTGTCTTTCAAGGTTGGCTTCAAACCCGTCATTATCCTTGTAAAGCAAAAAAAAAAAAAAAAAAAACATTATAACACAGGTTATAGTTAGTGCAAATTCATTACTTTAGAAGAACTATTAGATATGAATTAAATGTTATTCACAATGAAATGTTGGTTATATCGAGTTTGGTGGGCGTATAAGGCACAATCTTACCACTGGAACATGTCAAGGCATGTTCTGTGGGTAGGGGGAAACTTAAAAAAAAATTCAAGTTATCCTCCAACTTTCTTAAGTTAAGACAACTTAAATTTTGTTTTCAACCCATTAACAATTAAATTTGAGTTTAAATTACATGCAAAATTAAGTTGATGTAATTACCATCATTATTATTTGTTCACAACTTAAAAAAATAAAGTTTGCAACTTAGAAGGTTCATCTAAATCAATTAATTAGTATTTTTAACTTGCATCCATATAGTAAATCAAGTAGCGTTAAAAGGTCCTCCGAGTTAGTTTTTAGAGTGTATTACCAAAAGATCTATATAGGAGAACCCTGATTATTGAATTTAGTTTTTAACTGGAGAAATTATATTGATCAAAATGACGCGTGGTGTACCAGGGTGTAAAAAGTTATCCAAGTTTTTGTAAGACGATTTAAGATTTCTATGCTCTGCATTCTGTATTACTATTTCCCATATGCTGTGGTGATAGTGTTTTTTTGTTTTCCTGCCAAGGGAACAAAATTTAAGTGTATCCCATCCTCTTATTCTACGGATGAACCCTCTCATAACGTGTGTATTTACTAATTCATTCATTTATTTATTTATTTATATGATTTTGTTCCATTCCCGTGTGTTTTTTTTTTTTTTTATCATATCTTGTCCCTGTGTAGGGCAGTATTTACGCAGTGAGCTAAAACTGAACCTAAACTAGTCCTCTGACTTTTTGGCAGCAAATGAAGCCTCCACATTGTCATGGAGGACGAGGGTGAGAGGATTCGCTGTCTGCATGGGCATCGGGATCTAATGCACAATCCTGATTTGTATCTGCAGATAGATGTTTTTTGTTTTTGGTTTGATTAACTATTTTATTGTTGATTAAGTAAAGCAGTCTGACGCTGGATTTTCACTCTGACATTTCGCTGAGTGTGAGGCAGTCAAGGCTGTGTGGCTGGTTAGACCAACCTATTGTTTTGTTGTCTCAGCAGGTGAAATGCGATGGCAGCTTTGCATAATTACCAAGAGACAATCCCCGCTTAAAGCCCTGCTGGGAACAGGTACTGGCCCACTCATCTTTCCTGAAAAAAAAAAAAAAACCTGCTATATCACAACACCTTGCAAAGAGGTGAACCATGTGCTCTCTTAGTGGTGCCCCAAGGTAAAGTCAACACAGTCATGCACTTAGACCACTCCACACTATTTAGGAGTCATCTGGAAATCAGTAACACAATAAAAAAAATAAGAGATTGTTTTCACTGACCGGGGACTCAACGCTGCAGTTCACAACTTTTGTCAGTGCTTCCCAGAGAGCCAATGGAGAGCCCTGAAAAAGCACGTTCCTGCCAAGCATCAGCATGCCGCTTGAGTGTATAGGTATGGACTTTGTTGGCCCACTTTCAAAATCGACAAAAAGGGCACAAATTTATTGTAGTCATTGTCGACCATGCTACGCACTACCCTAAAGTCATCACACTGTGGAAAGTCACCTCTAAAAACATCACAAGGGAACTGGTACAGCTGCGTGGAACTGCCGAAGGAGATCTTGACCGACCAAGGTACTGTATGCCCTTTGAAACTAATTTGTGACGTGTGCCGGATGTTGGCCGAAAAAGAAATTTCACTACAGTCCCCTTGTAGTAAAAAGAAGAATCCACATCAAAAGAAAGATATTACACAAAGATTCTATGTTTCTTTATAAAATCTTTCTTCACATATAGCATGGCATTAGATCAACTTAACGGTTGTAATTTTTATGACATAGGTGGCATTTAGAAAACTTTTTTTTTTTACCTTAATTGTATTGTTTAAAGATCTCTGCACACCTCTCCCTTACAAAAATATATTGAATACCAGCAGCTTTACTAGAAAGAAGGCAAATATTGTTACGTGTAATCAACTTATTTTGTACAAGTTAAACAAACCATAAACAATAAAAATCAGCCAATGGGTCAAGCAAATTGTCTAACACAAATAAAATTCTAGCCACCAAAAGACTGTCATGGCACTTAGAACTAGTCAATATTTCATAATTCAATATACAATTTATAATCAGCAAATTTAAATTTAAATTTCCTCTCTCATTTGTAAAGCCTTGAGCAGGATAAACTGAACACAGAAATTGAGAGCCAGAGGTGGAGGTGGGGGGGGGGGGGGGGGGGGGGTGGGGGGGGGCTCCTTTATTTAAAAAACGACAGTAAATATTTAAAAATATATATATATATTTTTTTTTTAAAGGTAGAGGAGGGAATAGTCAGTATATATTATTAAAAATAAAATAAATAAATATATTTTATAGAAATGGACCACTACCAGTGCTGAATCTGTTTTACTGGAAATAAGAAACCTGGATCCATTATCTCGAATCCGGGTCTCATGAGTCCTATAGGTCACTTGAGTCAGTAGGGATTCTGACTGCATTTTTCTACATTGGAGACGATTTAAGATCATTTCAGTTGCTATCATTTTTTGCAGAGTGCAGATGTTAAATCCCTCTATGCCCTAAAGATGGCACTGTTTTCACAACTTCGTGTGTGGTACTATTCTATTGGTTGTTATTATTTACAGGTGTTATTGATGAGGAGGGCGGGTGGAGGGCGGAGCTCGACCTTGAAAACTACCTCCGCCTTGAGAGCTAAGAGATTTGGAATTGAGGTTTACCATGATAAATGGTTGACCCTAATGTTTACTAAGACTGCTCTTTTTTATTATATTTCCTTTGATGTTCTTGTTTTTGTTGAATTGTTTAATAGTTTAGATCATTGTTTAATAAACAGCCCCTGTTTGAACCTGATGTTTGTTATAAATTATTTATGCTTGGTTGACCAAAACACAATTATCCATGATTTAGAAATTAAAGGATGGTAGTATGCAGCAGAATTTTGTTGTCTGATTTGGTGAGTGATTTTACTTAGTAACTGTTAACTGTGATACAGTGCATCCCAATCAGTAAGCCTCCAGGTGAGCTACTGTCATTTAATTTCTAATGAAGTAACTGCACTGTTACTAGACTATACATGTTCATCATGCGTTCTTCTTGTATATACTGTTAAGCCCATGTTTAAGACACAATGCTTTCCCCCCTACATCAATTTTGGGTGCAATTCTTCATAAACATGGTGTTAGCTTCCGCTGCTTTGCTGATGACACAATGTAAAGTTAAAAACTTGATGAATAAACCACTAGTTTTGTTCGCTGTCCTTCGTCACAGTTGCAGATCAGGAGAGACATCAATCACAGAATCAAACGGAAAATTCTCTGGTTTTTTTTAACAAATGAAAGCGGTATATAATCCCTAAGCCAAATGTTCTAATAAACTATAAGTTAATATCAAGTACATGTGTATCACATACATCCATTTCTACATCAAAGAGCACACGACATTTGCATACCCTAGAAAATAGGGGAAACAAAGAGGAGGACATTTTATAGAAATCTGACACCAAACCATAGGTATAAAAATGAGGAATAACTCTAAAGAGAAGATTAGCAAATACAAACACACATGATCTAAGTTTTTAAGCAAATCCAGATTAAGTTGGTGAAAAATGTTTAAAAAGTGATTAGACACTGGCTACTGAGTAATGTTTTGTATTTTTAAAGGGTACTTTCTAGGGGTTCCCCATGCAGATAGAAATCAATCTTATTGTTATTGTTTTTATAGGACATTTGAATCTCCTTCAAGGTAGTTGTGTGAACGTTCACACAAGATTCTCATTTCAGACAATATTACCAGGACAGCTTTGTTTCACCACAGATATATTGATCTCTCTCACAGATGTTACAATTACCTCAAACACTAGAAATATTTTAACTTTTTCTCATTACCCTAATAGTTAACTATTGCAAATTAAATAACAGTGTGCATTCTAATAAGACTCAAATATCTAGTACACAACAGATGTGTCATTTCATACACAGTTAAATAAACCAACAATTATTTTTTCCCTCCTTTCCTTCTTATGAAACACCATCCCGTCTCTTGGCGCTCTCCACTTCACCGTGACCTGGTCAGTCATCCCGTTATCCTTCAGTTTCTGCTCGATCTAAAGAATACAACTTTTATTATTAAATAATTCAGGCTAAAGACGTTAAACCCATGTGAAACTTATAGAAATGCTACAAAAACTGAACACAACAGTCACATTCTGATTGCAAGTTTGACTGTTTCAGCACTTGATGAAGACTGATGAAACAGCTCTGGATGGTTCGGTTGTGGTAATGAGGAAGAGAATTTTAAATGGAAAGATTGTATTGTGGAAGATGAACCCACCTGGCCAAAGATAGCTGCCTTTACTTCATTCACATCCTGATTTGACTCGACCTTTATCCTTATGACTTGTTGTTTTCTGACTTCTGAATAAACAAAATGTGAAGAGACGTAGAAACTCACAAAGATATACAGTGGTATTTTTAATGCAGTTGCATGCAATTTAACTCACCTGCAAAACAGAAGAAAGGTTTCACAGAGGAGCACTGGTCATCCTCGGCTTGAATGTTAGTTAAATAACCACAGTTTTCATTCCCCAAGGCATTATTTGGTTTTCCAGGCATCCAAGTGATGGTAGAGAAATTGGTTTGGTCTATCCACTTCCAGGCATCTCTGAATAGACCAATCCAAACATAATATGACGAAGATTGCTGTAGTTGTTGTAGTTGTTGTAAAATTGATATTTCTGATGTATTTCTTGCGATGGCCAGATCTGTGTAATGCTGTCTGCAGTAACTCTGCGCTTCATACCATGTCATCGTTGTAGAAATTAAAATGAACTCGTAGTTAATTTCTATGAGCATTGAAATAAAATCATAATGATTAGACTCGGATATTCAAGATACATCAAGGTTCAGTGAAAGGGAAAGAGTTCACAACATAAGAAACTAAAAGGAAGGTTCTATAAAATAATGTAAAAAAATAACACAGTGTACCAGTAATTCACATTTTTTTCCATTTAAAAGCAAAACCCAAAGTTTAAGCTTTTCTTTTGACAACATTCTCCCCTGACAAAAATAGAAGTTTGAAGCGTCTCACCATCAAAGCAGATAAATGGATGTGTTGTTGCACAGTTTTGATCGTCCCAACCAGTTGAAACTACTGTACCACATGTTTGATTTCCGCCGTTATTATTAGGCTGCCCAGACAACCAATTTGTAATTTTTCCCGGTGGCTCATTTCCAAAAGACCAGCGCCAGCTATTGATGTCATTGTAAAGTCCAATCCAAGCACTTGCACTGAATTGTTGCCTCTGTGCTTCATTCTGAATTTGGACCACGTCATCATTGCTTTCAATGATAGCCAGGTCGATATATGTAGCCTGGCAGTAAGCCTGAGCATCACTCCATGTTGCTCCGCTTTGATTGAGGAAGTACCTACGGGAGACAGAAAGCACGAAGGGGGCAACTCCTGCAGAAGAAAGTTCATACAGAAAAGATTTAAAGTTTATGTTTAAGATTTTATGCAATGTATAGTCTTTGGCAGAAATCCTACTAATTGGTTAATTAGTGCAGCCTGCTTGAAATGTCCTTGGAAGCCTCTGCCACAAAACTAATAAACAGATATTCAAATGTTTCTCTGTTAAGATGTTTGTGTCCTCATTATTATAATGGAGCGAGAGATTAATGCTCATTCGACACCAGGTTTTTCTGGGATCATTTTGGATCCTGTCTAGATGCACAGCTACAGGTTTTGGAACACAAATTGCAAACACTGTTAAGGTTAACCTCGGGATAGAAAAGTCTTTTAATGCTCTTAGTTATGAGGGCAAACTGAAAATTAAATAAAAGAGCAGACAAACACTCAAGAGTTTAGCTTAAATGTCCAACAGACAAAAGGTCATTGTTGCTGTATTAATAAGGCAAAATTAATTGACTGTATTTTTAGTATTTGATGAACATGCAGATATGTGTAAGCAGCTTTAAAGTTAACATCCACCATCAGATCTGCGATTGTACGATTAATGTGCCAAATGAACTGGTTTGATTATTTCTGTAACTGCAGATATCCCGGGATTTTCACAGACAAAATAGTATTTACTCAAAACAGTTAATCAGTTTCATTGATTAAAAAACCTGATTGTTTAATAAAGCCAATTAAGAGTGCTCTGTTACATGAGTAATTTAGATAACCACTCTGTGCAAATTTAGTTTTCAGAAAAACATTTCAAAATCTTGGGGCAAAAAGTAAAAGACCATGCCAGGTGCATGATCTAATGAATCTCAATTACTACTGACACACACAGGTAGGGTCAGTATTCTGTACTAATTAAAGAAAAAGAAAAAATTCCTCACCAGTGAAAACCAGGAGAATGAACAGATGCAGATCCATCACTGATGTTGTTGGGAAACTCACTAAGAAATAAGAAATGCAATTAAAATTCCTTGACACAAGGAATTTCTGGCTTGCCAATTAGTATTGTGAACATACATCTGGGTTTCTGCGAAGCAAAAAAATAAATAAAAAGAAATTTCATTGAAACAACACATTCCCATGAAAGCGATCAGAGATCAGATACTGGTGGAACTGGAGATACTGAAACAGTTATAGTCCATACAGTGTATAGAAACAGTGGGGTGTTGAGGTAAAAATTTTGCTTGCTTATTGTAATTCTATTGCTGTCTAGGATGTCTGCTTATTGTCTTTGAAGTATCACATACTTATATCTTGGGATGCTCCTCAAGGCTTAGATCGCTAGAAACATTTTCTATTGGCTACTGGCATGTGGCAGTGGCTGAGGAAAATTTTATTTGAAACTTGAATTTGGACAGAAACCTGGCTGTGGTCCAACTATACAGTACATGTTTGAATCAGAGTCAGACGAGGAGTAGAATAATGTAGAATGAAAATGCTTTTGAATAACTTCAATCTAGGATACACTATTTTGAAATAGTTAGTTATAAGCTTTATTTTTACTTTAATGGCAGCCCATTTCTACTTCTGTTTGGCAATATACTTTCTAACTCCATGTTCGTTCCTGATATTTATTCATTTCTACACTGTAAAACAATACTGAAGGTGTCCAAAATATGCAATAATATCCTTTGAACAGTTAATGTTGAGATGTATCTGCTACTCAGGTTCTAATTCAAGGTGCTGTTAATTGGTGATTTCTCTCTAAATTAACTCTAAATGAACTATTCCTTTGTAGGGGAGGTAAGTTTTGGTTTTGCCTTCCTGGGGAGGTCTTCTTGAGAGTCAGTTTCAACATGGTGCTTAATGGGTTTTGCAAATGCAGGTTGAGCACATACTGTTCTTGCAAAAACTAAGACATTTCTAAGTGATCCCAAACATTTGCCCAGACACAAAATTGTGGGAGCATTAATATGAGCAGTAATATTCCAAATGTCCAAGGGGCAAAAAATTCATGCCACCACTGGGACTGTAAGTAGGTGCTTCTGTGAGCACATGTGTCACCAACCTGTCACCTTCTACAAACTATAACAATTGTATTTACAGTCCTAGATGTAAAGTGTAAATACTGATTCAGATTGAGGAGCTTGGTTCCTCTGTGCAGTTTTAACTACAGTATCTGGGCCAGGTCTCTGAGGTTCTCTGCAGTGCAGCTGGTCTACCACACTGTGACAGTGTCATGGGTCTAGCTGGTGGTGCTGGCTAGACCGGCTGATGGTGTGGTTGCCTTGGGCATGAAGGCAGGCATGAAGGCAGAGGGGTGTGCGAACAGAAATAGTCTTTTATTTTAAACTCAAAACAGACACAAACAAACAAAGGAACCAAAACAACAAACATAAACTAAAACTAGGGCTCAGGAAAAACACGGGAACAAGAACTGAACACGGGAACTAGGAGCTGACACAGGGAACCGACAGAGAACTGGGGATGAGGAAACATGGAGCTGAAGCTAACTAAGACACATAGGGGAACTAGAGATGAGACAGGGCTAGACAGGAGAGACAGGGCTAGACAGGAGAGGCACAGGACAAGACATGGGACAGAACACAGACTAGAGACAGGACCAGAACACAGACTAGAAACAGGGCTAGAGACGGGACTAGAGACGGGACTAGACTGGCTGGGTTAGTGGTTAGTTGGGTTAGTAGCTATATGGAATATGGGGACACTGGATGCTGACCTAACCAGGTTAGTATCTAAAGGAGTTAGTGGCTAACCGGGTTAGTACTGACCTAATAGTGGGGAACTGAACACAAAAGGAAAGGCACACATGAGGCTATACCACACTAGCGGCTAACCTACTAGTGACCAGAACCACTAGCAGTCAATCCCACTAGAGGCTAGCCTACTGGAGGCTAACCCTACTAGGGGCTAACCCTACTAGCCGTCAAGGCCTACTAGCGGCTAACCCTGCTAACGGCTAAGCCCTCATGTGGCTACACATACAAGGGAAGATTTGAACACAGAACTAAACAAGAAGACTGACACTGGGAAGACAGAGAACAGTACTTACACTGTACACAGGAGGAGACACAGCCTAGCTAAACATGAAACAGGATAGCTCCATGAGTCCAGTAACAAGGAGTATAAAGAAAACTAAACTAGAGCCCTCTTGAACACAGGTTACAAAACAAACCAAAATATAAACTTAAAGAAACAAGAACCAAACAAAAGGAATGCCCACATGACGGGATATACAAAAACACCAATATAACAAAACAAACATACAGACAAATAAACAATGCTCGACCCAGTTTCCCAGAACAAACTACTGTTTATAGAAACTTTAATGAGGCACCTCAGTTCAGGTGAGCACTCATCACCTGACTGAGGTGCCTTCTGGGAAACTGAATCAACCAACAAGAACTACACAGACAGACAGACATGAACAGTGACCTCTAGTGGAGGTTCCTAACAGTCCCCCCCCCCCCCCTTAAAAGCGCTCCTCCATTGTCTCGTGTCGTTTCACCCGACTTACGACGCCGACGAGCTGGTTCCCCGAGCAGGATGGGAAGGCGGGTGAACCTGGAATGCCGCCGAAACCAGGCGCCGGAGGCAGTCTCGGGTCTGTCCTAGACGCCTGGCAACGTAGGCGGCAATGGCCCGTTCTCAGGGTGGTAGACTCTCGACGCCGAGGCCGGGTGGTGGATGTGGGACCTCACTGACGCTCTATGACGGGAAGGGGTGGATTCTCCACTGAGGCACTGGACGACGGAGACGAAGGGGTGAAGCCTCCCCGTGAGGCTCGGAGACGAAGGGGTGGAGCCTCCCCGTGAGGCTCGGAGACGAAGGGGCGGAGCCTCCCCATGAGGCTCGGAGACGAAGGGGTGGAGCCTCCCCGTGAGGCTCGGTAACTGGTGCTTTGGGGCCTCCCCGTGAGGCTATGGAACTGGGAGTAAATGGGTGTGCATTCGTGTAAATAGAGTGAAAAGGGCTGGACCTAGGACAAAACCATGTGGTGCTCCTGAATTCAGGTTGAGAGTGCAGAGGGTGCTTAGCGTGTTGACATTTACCCAGTGTGCAAACAGTAGGTTGAAACTTTTTCCTCTTGTTTTAAGAAATCTGCAGGTCATTTATCATTCCCACAGTCAAATAGGCACTGTAATACATCTTGCGCATATTCACTCACTCGACTGCCATCTCAGGGCCAGGTCACAGATAAAAAGACAAGACATCATTTACAGAGGTGGATAGTAACGACTTACATTTACTCCATTACATTTACTCGAGTAACTTTTTGCAAAAATGTACTTCTATGAGTAGTTTTACTGCACTAAAATTTTTACTTTTACTTGAGTAGATTTGTGAAGAAGAGACGCTACTCTTACTCCGCTACATTCGGCTCCACTCAACTCTTACTCGACTGTTACTTTTCTAACCATTTATTCCACCCATGCAGACAGTAGACCTACCGCATGACTGTTTCACCAATCAGACGCAGCAACAATAATCACATGACTCCGTTTGACCAATCAGCCGCAATGACAATTTTCACATGGGAAAAAAAATCTTCAGCTGGTGTTCCATAAATGTATCCTACCTGTGAATCCGTCCTAAATACGCTCACTGCGCATCCAGAAACAAAAGTTTCCGCATCTTTCTCTAATTTCGCGGAGCACCCATAAATTCTTAGTTGATTAGGCGTTCCTCCAATGCAGAAATGCAGCATTTTCTGGGTTTTCCTAACCTTTACCAGTGGAATATCCAGAGTGACTGCTCATTAGCGTCCTGTCACAGCCGTTAAAAAGAAATCCTTCACCCAGTTCATATGGACCTCTGAAGCAGAGGAACCCTTCTCCTAGCTCCAGAAGTGCATCACATTAATTTCCTTTATAGCCTGCCTTTGTTTTTACTTTTGGGACCTCTTCCATTTTTTTAAAACCCTATTGTAATTGTTACATTTTTTTTTAATGTTTTGTGAATTTTGCCTAATTATTGCATTAAAACAAAAAATTTTAAACTCCCGTCATCACCACCATAACCCAGGTTCAATTCCCATTTAGAAACATCAATTTTTACAGAATACAGAAATGAGAACATAGTAATTACTCAAATGGGATACATTGTCACAGGGAAATAGCAAGAGAATTATTTTAAATAATTCACACAGGTTTTTTTTTTTTTAAATGTAAAAAGCAAAACGTGCTACAATACACTTTTAGTAGAAGGGAGACCCATAAACGGCAAACTTTACATAAAGTTTAAATCAGTTCAGTGATATCTGAAAAGAACTTTTAATTACATACTTCCTTGACTTCCTATAGCATGGCATGAGATCCGCGCAATGATTTTAAGTCTTATGGAATAATTGGTGTTTCTAAACTTTAATCACCTACAGTGTAAACATTTCTGCACTCCTCTGTAAATATCCTGAATACACTGCGAAAGCAGCTCTGCTAGAAAGAAGCCACATGTAGCAATAAAATCAATTATTTATTATGTTTTTGTTTAACTGAGACATCATGCAAGTAGTCTTACTCTCAAAATCAAGAAACCAATCTTTTTCTTCTGCTAAGCTCTTATGCAATCCATTGCTGTAGCTTGTTATTGGTTAAACGTTGCTCAATTTTAGCTAAAATATTGTATTAAGATAAAGTTAGATGTATTTGCTTAAAATTAGACTTTTAAAATGCAAAACATGACAGGATTATATTTCTTTTTATAAAAGACATAAAAGTATCAGTGGTAGTAGTATTATCTGTCTATAAGTTGATTTTGCCATTTATATGTCATAATCTTGTAATAAATCTCAAAGAGAAAATGTGAAACATTGTAATAAGTACAAATGTCTATAAGGGTTTAGTATATTCTACAAATATCTTTAATATCTTCTACAATATGAAATACTAGATAGATTATGACTTCATTTAAAATTGTTTCACTTGCTAAGATGACACATTTTTCGGCTTACATTTTTAAATGTACATTAGAGCAGCTTGTTGAAACCTACCTGAACCATGAAGAATGAGCTCATTTGTTATGCTTCAATGTTCTTAACTCCATTTAAGCTTAAATATTTGCTTACATATTTGCCACAACTTGCTTTGCAACCTACTTTACAAGACAGAGTGTATGGAAATCTCAAGGATGGGGCAAAAAAGAAGGATGGACTACAGGTGTTCTTGGTAGCTCTGGTTGCAGTCGAAATAAATATCAAAATCATTGGGCTTGCAGTGACTCAGACTACTTTTCTTTTTCTGGGGCAAAAAATGATTGTACACCCCGCATCTTTAATAAAAGAAAACACAATAATCTGGTTTAGATTATTTTGTATTTTTGTGTCCTCTTGTACGTAACATAACTCCTCTCTACTGTATGTATGTCACCACTGAAGTACCAGTTTTTGGCTACACTCAACTGGGCTCTGACTTGGCCACTCCAAACTAGTTTTTCTGAAGCCATTCTGTTGTGAACTTTCTTTGGTCATTGTTCTGTTGCATCACCCACCTTCTACAGAGTTTCAGCTGATGTACAGACATTTTCACATTATCCTAAAGAATATTTTGATACGCTTGAGAATTCATCTTTTCCTCTATGACTGCAAGCTGGCCACGCCCTGATGCAGCAAAGCAGGCCCAAATCATGATGTTTCCTAGACCATACTTTTATTACAGTTGAGACGATGTTTTCATGATTATATAAAGTGCCCTTTTTACACCAGATGTAGTGCTGCATGTTCTTTCCAAATAGTGCAATCTTAGTTTTATTAGTTCATCAAACACTGCTGTGGGGCTCCAATGTGCTCTTTTGTCAACTTCAGGTATGCCGCACTGTTCCTTTTAGTAAGCAGCGGTTTCCTTTGTGGTGTCCTGCCGTGGACACCCTGCTTGTTCAATGTTTTACATATTGTAGACTCGTGAACACAGATGTTAACCAGGTCCAATGATGCCTTCAAATCTTTGCCTGTCACTCGGGGTGGTTTCTTTACCTCATTGATAAGTCTTCATTGTCATTTTGACTGGGCGCCCACTTTTTGGTAGAGTAAAACTAAAAATAGTAAAATAAACTGTCTTCATTTGCCTGTAGACTTGTGAATTTCAAAAATATTTGAAATCACTTTGCTATAGGCTCCAGCACCTCCTGCGACCTTGTATATAGGATAATGTGGTGCAGGGATATACACAGTGAGGAAAATACTTATTTTAGTCCATGCAGATTTTGTAAGTTTTCCCACTTACAGATAAATGAAGGGTCTATAATTTTTTTTTTTTCATAGGTTCATTGTAAAGGATAAAAGAAATTCAGAAAAAGTACATGATGATACAAATGTTATAAATGATTTGCATTTTGCACAGATCCCAGGAGATGTCATGATGCATGATCTAATAGCCTGCTGGCGTGGTATAAAATCGATTTAAATGACAAATCAAAGACACAGCTGAATGTGAACCCTCAATGTGAATTGGGAAAAAAAAACAAAAAAAACATTTAAATACTTTGAGTGTGTGTCAGACTTGATACAATTATATTCATAAATCCTGAAGCAAAGCTATTGTCATCAATATGAATATTAAAGTCACCAAGAATTATGAAATTACACAGCTTAATGCTTAATGAAAGAAAGTCCCAACATTCATTTTAAAAGACACTGTTCTTATCAGGGAGATGGTGAACTAAAATACAGAAGAAAAAAAAATTGAGCTGCTGATTGTTAAGTTTAAATCTAATCATCATGTGATTGGTCTTTGGTCTGTTTACTGTGCTTCGGTAAGCTTGGCTTACTCTGCTACGCCAGGAGAGCCGCAGTCAAACAAAATGCAAATGTGTTGGATTCAGAAAGTTCTTATTTATTAACAGCAAAGACACCAGACATTTTTTAATGTTTGGCCAAATGTCTGGTGTTGTGTTTATCTGTTACGTCAAGGAACATAAAACATTTTAACATGTAGGATGAAAGAGTTAATGCATTTTATATCAAAAACCCTTACACCAACCTTGATTATTTGTAATTCAAATGAAGAAAACAATTCAGTGTTCATGCTTCAGGTAGAACACGTTTTTAAAAAAAAACTTATTCAAGATTCCACTGAATTCTTGAACAACTGGGTGCAATTATGAATGAATAATCATGGGGACAGAGCTCAATAAGAGAAGCACGTCCTGACTGTTTTTGCCAGGTTTCTGTCACAAATAAATAATCACATTATTTACAACTAGCGTTAGTACCTGCCATTGATGGTTAAAGAGTTTGCAGAATGAGTTAAAAGGTTACAGCTAAAAATAAGCTGTTCAGCATCTAACACTTCACCGCTCATAACTTCCATTCTACTCAACATTTTGATTTAATTTATGGTGCAAGGTTCAGTTTTCATAGTGTCTGTCCCATTTTTTTAGAGTAAGCTATGATGTGTTGCGCTTTTGTTTGTGGTGCATTTGCTATTGTTTCTGTTTCTGTTTTCACTAAATTGATTGTCCGCCACCCCCCTCCCCCCTTCTGATGTCTTCATAGCTCTACCAGATAAGTGGGATGGCACGGATGGGAAATGCAGTGTGTTTTTAACATCGTTGGATCTTGTGTTTGAGTTTAATTCCACCAGATACTCCACAGACCAACTGTGCTTTGCACTTCTCGTCTCGTTGCTATCCGGGCAGGCAGCTGAGTGGGCCACGGCGGTTCTTCGCTCTGATTCAGATGTCGCCTATTCATACACCGAGTTCACCCGTCAGCTAATACTAACTTTTGAACATCCTGCTGCTGAGGTGGAGACCGACTCCAAGTTATATCATCAGCGGCAGGGAGGCTCGTCCGTGAGTCGCTACACGACGGATTTCTGAACCCTGGCTGTCCAGACCAACTGGGGAGACTCCGCCCTCCGGACAGCCTACTACGAGGGACTGGCTGCATGCATCAAGGTCGAGCTCGCCGGACGGGAACTTCCAGCTACGTTGGAGGTCTTAATTCAACTCGCCCTCCGAATCGGCCAGCGCCTGCTCGCCCGACCCAAGCCAGCTCCTCGCTCCCTGCCGCCCATCACGCCATCACTGCCCCATTTCACCTCCTGACCCTCCTCCTTCTTCTCTCACACGCCAGTTCCTGAAGCGCGCTCCTCCTTTGCAACTGCACCTACCGGATCAGTCGGTTCTCCACCTCCCGCCGTGGTTGACACCGGAGCCGGGGAACCCATGCAATTAGGACGCGCCTCCTTAACCACTGCAGAATGGGAACGCCGCTTCAGAGAGGGGCTCTGCGCATATTGTGGATCGGCAGCACACCACAGAGCCATCTGTCCTCTGCGTCTGGGAAATGCGCAGGCTCGGTGAGCAGTAGGAGCAGCTCACCGGGTTCCATCCACCTCTCTGCTACTTTGACCAACCTTTCCCATCTCACGGTATGAGCACGCCTCCAGTTTGGCCACAAACGGGTCGAAAGTACCGCGTTCATCGACTTCGGTGCCGCAGGTAACTTTATTGACTCTTCTTACACCAAAAAACTAGGGGTAAAAATCGAGGCGTTATCCCAGCCCGTAAACATCACCTCTGTTGACGGTCGGCCCCTTTCTTCCAGCCCTATCACCTCTCAAACACAGCCCATCACATCATCATCAACCAACACGAAGAACAGATTCAATTCTACATCACCTCCATCTCATCTCCTCCCATCATCCTCGGTCACCTGTGGTTATTGCAGCATGACCCACTCATATCTTGGACACAGAACAGGATTCTACAATGGGGGCCGACCTGCACCGAACTCTACCTACGGGCCCGGTCTGGGACGTGTTCTAGGGAGCCCGAGGCCCCCGAAGTTGACACCAACAGCATCCCGACGCCTTACCGGGACCTGGCTGAAGTGTTTTGTAAAAGACGAGCCACCCACCTACCTCCTCATCGCCCCTACGACTTAGCAATTGACCTTCAGCTGGGTTCCATCCCGCCCCGCGGCCATCTCTACTCACTATCTTCCACCGAGATGCAGGTGATGGAGGAGTATGTTTCCAGCGCTCTTCGCCAAGGTACCATCCGGCCCTCCTCCTCACCTGCTGCGGGGTTTTTCTTTGTAAAGAAAAAAGGCGGTGACTTACGTCCATATTTTGATTATCGGGGGCTCAACGATATCACCATCAAGAACCGACACCCATTGCCGCTTACCAACTCTGCCCTGGACCCTCTGACCCCACAGGACACTATGAAAGCCTGGTCATCCCTTTTGGACTCTGTAACACACCTGCTGCATTCCAACAATTCATCAATGATGTTCTCAGAGACATGCTAGGCCGCTGGGTGTTCGTCTACCTAGATGACATCCTCATTTACTTTCGGACTGTTGACGAAAACACCCAACACGTCAGAGCGGTTCTCAAGAGATTGCTTGCCCATCAGCTGTACTGTAAGTTGGAGAAGTACGCTTTCCACGAGCGCTCCACCACGTTCCTGGGTCTTGTCATCTCGTCCCAGGGTGTGGCCATGGACCCGCAGAAACTGGAAGTTGTGCGTCATTGGCCCCTACCCAAGACCCTCAAACAACTTCAACGGTTTCTCGGGTTTGCGACCTTCTATCGTCGCCTTATCCGGGACTACAGCACAGTTGCAGCTCCTTTAACCGCTCAGACTCGCCCATCCTCTCACCCCTTCAACCTCAACCCTACTGCCATTTTCGCTTTCCATGAGCTTTGCCGCCGTTTCACCTCTGCTCCTATCCTTCTCCACCCCGATGCAGACAAGCCATTTGTTGTGGAGGTGAATGCTTTGGATGTGGGCGCCGGAGCTGTTCTCTCCCAATGAGGTCCAGACCAGAAGCTGCACCCTTGCAGTTTCTTTTCCAAAGAATTTGACCCCACACAGTGGTGTCAGCAGCAATACGGGGTAGGGGACCGCGAGCTGTTGGCCATAAAGTGGGCCTTGGAGGAATGGCGACACTGGCTCCAGGGCACCAGAGAGCTGTTCATCGTCTGGACCGACCACCAGAATCTAATCACCATCCGAAAAATGAAACAGCAATCTAGAATCCTAGACAGGTGTTATTTTTTGAGAGTTATAACTTCCATCTGTCATACCGCCCAGGGTCCAAGAACACCAAGGCCGACGCCCTCTCCCAACAGCATGAGGAAGACGTCCCCCGGGCGGAGTCCGCGCCTGTCCTACCATCCACCAAGATCATCGGACCACTCCGTTGGAATCTGGAGATGAGGGTATGCCAGGCACAGGCTGCGGAGACCAAACCGGCAGGTGTGCCAAGTGGTCGACTCTATGTACCAGACACCATCAGGACGGAGGTCATCCAATGGGGACATTCCTCCCTTCTCGCTGGACACCCCGGAACGCGTCGCACCCTCCAGTTGATCCAGCGCGCATTCTGATGGCCCACCATGACCAAGGATGTGCACGAGTTCGTCCAGGCATGCCCAGTGTGCGCCAGGGCCAAGGATGTAAATCAACCATCTCCGGGGCCTCCGAGTGGCGCAGTGGTTAAAGCGCTCGCCCTATCATCCGGAGATCGCTAGTTCGAATCCCGGGTGGTGCTGTAACCTCTCGCAGCCGGAGGTCTAGAGAGAGCTGATTGGCCGAGCTCTCTCAGAGGGGAGGGATGAGAGGTACTTAGTGCTCCCACATTAATCACGGCTCTACAGCCAGTCAGGGGCGTCTGTGAGCTCACGCAACGGAGGGAGCGGATAGCGCTGTCCTCCGAGTGTGTTACGCCGCCCCCAACGGTGCGCGAGCGAGCAGTTCGAAAAGATGCGGTCGGCTGGCGTCACGTGGTTCGGAGGAAACACGTGATAGTCTTCGGCCCTCCCGGCTGAGTGGTAGTAGTAGCCTTAATGTGGGAGCCCCCTAGTGACGGGGAGGAATTGGACACGACTAAATTAGGGAGAAAATCGGGGAAAAATACAAAAAAAATAAAAATAAAATCAACCATCTCCAGGCGAGCTTCAACCACTTCCTCTTCCCCGTCGGCCCTGGACTCACATTGCCGTCGACTTCATCACGGGCCTGCCGGTTTCCGAAGGAAAGAACACCATCCTCACCATCGTCGATCGGTTCTCCAAAGCTGTGCACCTGGTGGCCCTCCCCGGGCTTTCGTCAGCTAAGAAAACAGCCAAGCTGATATTAGAACATGTAGTCTGCTTGCATGGGTTCCCAAAGGACATCGTCTTGGACAGGGGGCCTCAGTTCACCTCACGGTTCTGGAAGGCCTTCTGCTGTCTGATCTATTCCACCTGCAGTCTGTCCTCCGGCTACCACCCACAGACTAACGGTCAGACGGAATGGACCAACCAACAACTGGAGCGCTACTTGAGGTGCTTTTTGCCGATCGTCAGTGCTCCTGGGCTCGCTACCTCGTCTGGGCGGAACTATCCCACAACCTCCATGTATCATTCGCCAGCGGCTTAAGCCCATTTGAGACATGCTACGGTTTCCAGCCTCCGATGTTCGACCACCAAGAACCAGAGGTTGAAGTACCGTCGGCCCAACAGTTGGTCCGTCGGTGTCGACGGCTATGGAATCAAGCAAACCTTGCCATCCAACGCGCCAACACCCGCTACATCACTCAGCACCGCCATCGACACCCACCGGGGCGATTGTACCACGTAGGTGACAAAGTATGGCTGTCCACAAAAAATCTACATCTGCAGACAGAATCCAGAAAATTATCACCTCGATTCATCGGTCCATACCGCATCACCCTCCGAATCAACCCCGTCACCTACCGGCTCCAGCTGCCTGCGGCGCTCCGGATCCACCCAGTATTCCATATTTCCCAGCTCAAATCCTTCACCACTTCACCTATGGAGAGAACATGCAAACTAAATGCATGTGTAACCGAGGCAAGAATCAAACTCTTAATCCTGGAGGTCCATGCTCACAGTACTAACCACTACACCACTGTACAGTCTAGCACCTTGTTGGTTAGAAAGAACTGCTTAAAACTACAATGAGTGGTATTGAGCAGTGTACATGTATTGAAAAACAAAAAAAACAACACATTAAAAATCCCCACCAGTTTAAATTAAAATAAAGAGTTAATTGAAGGATACCATAAAGACAAATAGTGAAGAGGGCAAAACAGGGATACTAATTAGCATTAAATTACAGTAATGGTTTAAAGTGATCTGAAGATGATTTATATAATTGTATATGAAATTGGCCCACTGATGCATGTGGACACTGTGCAAGAGAGATTTTCCTACCTTATCTTGTTACTGATTTGAATGTAGCCTTGGCAAAAAATCCTGATCAGACCGGGAATTTACACAATTTACCAATAAACAAATGAATTCATGGTACTCAATGCCTTCTGCATCTGGAAAAGTACATGGACAAAGGGTGGTGACCAATGGTGTAATTTTTGCATCTTAGGCAAACTGGTTCTTTTTAAAATGTACACATCAGAAAAAAGTTCTACACAGAAATCCTCACTCAGTATAAAGGACCTTATTTATTTTACTGAATATAAAAAGTAAACTATTTCTAACTATTTACAGTATAAGTAACTCCCAGGTGCACAAGGGTTTACACAAATATGATATTTTTCATTCACTCCTATAGTGTATATAGTATTCACTCACTCATCCAAATCATTGAATTCAGGTGTTCCAATCTATATGGTTGCAAACCTTACATTACAAAGTGTGATGCCAAGGCATTAGTGTGAAGCATCTCTGCTACTGGTTCTCTGGAATGACGAATCATGTTCCTCTGTATGCCAATTTAATGGACGACTCTGGGATTGGCAGTTGCCAGGAGAACGGCACTTGTCTGTCTGCATTGTGGCAAGTGTAAAGTATGGTGGAGGGGGGATTATGATGTGGGGTTGTTTTTCAGGAGTTTGGTTCTGCCCCTTAGCGCTAGCGAAAGGAACTGTTAACGTTTGTATCAGGTGTGCTCTCACAATGCTCATGTGACATGTGACCAGTCTTTCATAAAAGGTCATGTACAAATAAAAAGGAAGTTCTGATTCCGGTTCAGTGAAATACCGAGTAGTGTGCATGATTTTTCCTCTGTATGTCATGGGCGTGCGTGGGGGTGAAGGATCCAAGCACGGAGTGAGCGTTTACTGTTTCTCTGAACGAGCTCTGTAGCTCAAATGCAGAGTAGAGCCGGTGTATGTAAAGAGCGATTGCAGCGCTTAGAGTCAATGAGCTAAATGGCTGGAATGCGGAAGTGCCGGGAGCGGGCTCACTGTTTTTCTTAATGGGCTCCGTGGCAGGAATGCGGAAGTGCCGAGCCGGCGCGTATAGAAAGTGCAATGACAATCCCGCGAAGCGAGGCAGACGAATCGCGCAGGCTGCTAGATCCGAAACAGTAGCTCGTGGTCGATGAACAGGCAGAGGTCAGAAACGTGAAACGGAGAAAGTCCGTGATCAGAGCTCGTGGTCGAAAAACAAATCCGAGGGTCAGCAACAGTAAATCCGTAAAGACGAAGGATCCGTAGCGTGAGACAAAGACGAGGTCGTGAAAACAGAGCGTGGTCGAGATCCGGGAGTTCAAAGCAGAGAGAAACGCTGGAATACTGGGCATGGATAGCACACAATAATCTGGCAGAGAGCTGTTGTCTGAAGGTGTGTTAAATAGAGAGCTGTGATGATCAGGAATTGAGAACAGGTGTGTTTGGAGCGATGATTGAGGTGGTGAAAAGCAAGGGAAGGGATGGATCGTGGAGCAGGAGTGTGCAGGTGATCATGATCTTGACTGGGACATGGGCATGACCTGGCGTACTGTGACACTGTATAATTTAATATAATCATACGGTTGTCATACACAAGAATGGCTGCGTCAACAGGAACACTTAATCTTTCATCATATCAAGGCATTTCGGACAATTTCATTCTTCCAACTTTGTGGGGACAGTTTGCGTGCAGCCCCTTCCTACTCCAACATGACTACGCGTATATCAACAATGATTTGTATGTTCATGTAAGGAGATTCATTAATGTGAACTTTGTTGGTTGAGTATTTACTGAGACTTATTTTAGGGCTTTTTCAAACAATTGACGCTTTGTGGAATTGATTAAAAGACTGAAGATCAACATAAAATCAGTTTTGTTAATTTATAAAAGTAAATACTGAAATATCAAGTACATAAGTATTCCGACTCTAAGTTTTGATGATTGCAATAGAGCTCTCCTGCATCCTGCTCCTATCAATGTTCCTTAAGATCCTTCTACAACTTGACATGTGCACATGACTAATTAAATTTATTGGACACAATTCGGAAAGGTGCACGCACACACACACACACACACACACACACACACACACACACACACACACACACACGTGTCTATATAAGGTCTCACAGGAGACGTGTGTAAGTTATAACAAAACCATGAGAACAAGACAATCATTTATAGAGACACAAATTTGGGGAAGAATACAAGAAACTTTATGCAACGTTTAATCCCAATTTTTATACTATCACAACTTTTTTGTAATTATGGTTGCATGATGCATGATGTTTTGATGGTCTCATGTGGAGAAAAAAATGTAGTGCTGGTCCGGAAGAATAAAACCATAAATACAGAATTGTGCTGTAACCTGGCAATATATAACATTTGTTGCTTGTCATAAGTTATCAGTGCGTGGAATTGTATGAAACAAGGAACAAAATACAAGGTACGCAAATCTAATTTCAAAAACTGCATACAAAATTAGTGCAAACAAACAAGTCTGCCACAGTGGGTGCCATTATGCAAAGGAGTTGCATTCAATCTTCTGACCCAGCTCAAATGGCTTCATCAACATCCTCTAGTTAAAAAAAAGCCTCAACTACAAGATTATAAGGAACAGTTGCTGATGTTGTGGCTGTGAGCTGTGGGGTCAAGGTCCTGGGTGCCTCAATGGGCAGTATTGAGGCACCGCATTTTGACAGCATGGTGGATACCGGTGGTCAGGCAAGCCATCCAACTGAAAAAGGATGCCTTCAAGAATGTGTCATGTCAGGAGTATCTGGAAGCAGTTGCTAAGTGTCAGCAGGCTTGAAGGATGGCAGTTGCAGCAGTAGTATAGGCAAAGCAGTGGATGTGAGAGAAGCTTGGAGAAGTCATGAAGAAGGACTTTCAAGCAGGATGAGGATGAGGATCAGCACCTCAAAATCTGTGGCCATGGTTCTCAACAGGAAACAAATGCATTGTCTACTCCAGGTAGGGAGTGAGTCGTTACCCCAAGTAAAGGAGTTTACGAGGTCTCACGGGGTCTTGTTTACGAGTGATGGGACATTGGCGCATGTGGTTGGCCGGAGAATCGGAGCAGTGGGGGTAGTGTTGGAGTCGTTACTGCACTGTTGTGACGAAAGTAGAGTTGAGCCAAAAGCCAAAGCTCTCAATTTTACTGGTCAATCTTCAAATAAATACCTTCACCTATGGTCAGGATCGGTGGGTCATGACCCAAAGGACAAGACTGGGGATAAACAGCCGAAAGCAGTCATATTTTCTTTTTATTGTATAAAGCTGATAATGACAATTTGCCACAATGGCAATTGTTAAAAGTGCTATACAAATCAAATTTAATTGAATTGCTGAATTGAGCTGGACTTTCTCTTATAGATAGGATGAGAAGCTCAGACATCCATGAGAAACTCTAAACGAGTCAGTTGAGGTGGTTCAGCTGTCACCTTGCAAAACAATGTCTTATGTAGAGAGGAATAAAGAGCTTTTGCTCTCATAAGTGCATTCTGTTATTCTGGTCCAACTTTGACTTCAATGGCTCTTGTATAAAAATAACACCCAACTTTATTTATGCATTAATATCAACTACATCTATCTGCAACTTTAGTTAATGCAAAATCTAGGAAAATTGGAATATGTGGAAAAAGTTCCTTTTCTTTTGTAATTGAATATAAAAAGTGAAATTTGTATATTCTAGATTCATTATAGGTAAAGGGGAATATTATGAACATTTTAATTTCTATGACTTAAAATTATCAAAATATTATAGAGTTTGAGTAAATTACTATTAAAACAGTATATGTAAATTTGTGTATCTCTTTGTTTGGTTCAGTAGATGCATGGGAAAGACTGTTGACTAGACAGAAGAGGCCAGAGAACCTGGTGTCACGGCAAGCCAGGTCACGCCCATGTTCCATCCCGCTCCTTGCTTTTCACCGCCTCATTCATCTTTCCAAACACACCGGTTCTAAATTCTAGTGATACCTGGAGTCAGTGCATCAAGAGCCACCATGCACCACTTCTTCAAGCAATGGGCTACAAATGTTTTATCAACCAGTAGCAAGCAACTCCTGAACCAGAGACATCATGAGAAGCGTCACTGGCCATAACTTACACATTGACCAAAAAAAACTCTCACACTCGACTTCAAGTTGCTTAAAGTTCAGTGTGATGTTTCCATAGTAGGATGTGATGTTGGTGTATGTGGTGACATGACATCTGCTAGTTTTAGTCTCCAGTGTTTTATCAAGTTCACAGAGATTTTAGAGCACTTTATTCTTAATGTACTTATTGAGTGTTTCATTTCAAATTAAATGTGCTGGTGTACAGATGTTACAAAAATGTATGGGTGTGTCCATACAGTACAGGGTCAAAAATATGCTCACACTCAAGATTATTAACTCAGTGGTGCTGATGTCTTGTCTTCTAATTTGCCAACCCAAGGCATCACAATTCCTGTTAGACATTGTGATCGACTTCAGCTTCTCTGTGTGTAACATGACTCATTGGATTGACCAGCACACAATACAGTGGGAAAGTCCATGGAAATCAGTGCAGATCTTAGAAAGAGGATGGCAGATTTATACATGTCAGAAATATCTCTGGGAACCAATAACTGGTGGTTCCAGGATTAGCTCAGACAATGGTATATAAGTACAGTTTATTGGGAGGTACTGCCTCTCAATAAAAAAAAAATAATAATAATAAAAAAAAAAACCTGGTAGTCTTTTAAATGTTGCTCTCCTGACTCTCCAAGGAACTCTATCAGTCATCATATTATAGCATCTCATTTATCTTTCTGCCAGCCAGCCAAATCTGTTCAAAATCCTGTTGCTACACCTGACATGATATTGTCAGAAGAATTCAGCAACAGGCGACTTGTCCACTTTCATCAGAGGTGGAGAACAAGATTGTCACGTTTGTGTAGGTGGTGTAGGCGAGGCATAAACGCAGAGGTTAAGATGTTTGATGCTCTTTTAATAATAAAAAACATAAGAACTATGAACTAAACTAAACTGGCATGAAACTAACTAACAACAAACCAGCATTTCAAAAGTATAGTCCAACAGATGTAAGACAAAAAACAGAACTTAAACAGGCCATTTATAATCTAACTAATGAGCCATCTCGGTTCAGGTGAGTGTTCCCGTCACCTGACCGAGGTGCATCCTGGGAAATGAAATTCAAAACTAACAAAATTACAAAAACAAAGAAGTCCGACGTCGTTGAAGCCTGGCGGCGGAACTAGTGTGACGTCCTCGAAGCCGGGCGGAGGGGCGAGCAGTGGTTCAAGCAGTGCAGAGCTCTCTGGATTAGCCTCCACCGAGGGTAAGTCTGGGCCTCCGCCGAGGCTAGCCAGCGGGTCTGGGCCTCCACCGAGGCTAGTCGACGGGTCTGGGCCTCCGCCGAGGCTAGCCAGCAGGTCTGGGCCTCCACCGAGGCTAGTCGACGGGTCTGGGCCTCCACCGAGGCTAGTCGATGGGTCTGGGCCTCCACCGAGGCTAGTCGATGGGTCTGGGCCTCCACCGAGGCTAGTTGGCGGGTCTGGACCTCCACCGAGGCTAAGCTGGGCGAGCAGTCTCTGGAGCAGTTCCATACAGGTCTTGCATTCTGTCACGTTTTTGTAGGTGGTGTAGGCGAGGCATAAATGCAGAAGTTAAGACGTTTGATGTTCTTTTAATAATAAAGAAATATAAACATAAACAAACAGACTTTACATGAAAACAAATTAAACAAGAGTCTACACAAACTAACCAGAGAACTATAAACTAAACTAAACTAAACTGGCATGAAACGAACTAACAAACAAACCAGCATTTCACGAGTATAATCCAACAGAAAATCTAACTAATGAACCCCCTCGGTTCAGTTGAGTGTTCCTGTCACCTGACCGAGGTGCATCCTGGGAAATAAAGTTCAAAATTACAAAAACACAAAAAGACTCTCTGGGCGCAAGGCGCCTTCTAGGGGTTAACCCTGACAAAGATGGTCCAGAGATCCAGAGGAGTTGTAAAAAAAATAATCACAAGACTCCAACATTTGGTCCTTTCACAAAACTGAGGGATGGAACTAAAGCGAGTTAGTACAACCTTTAGGATTCCCTTATCTTTTATGTCTTTTATGGACGTTGCAGTGAAAATGTATTTAAAATTATTTCACTATTTCTGCTTTTTGCGTAGGCAGAATACGCATTGTAGAAGTTCCATGTAACAAGTGCCAATATCATCACTGTTAAAATGGGGACTAGAACTTTAAGAGCTTTAAGATTTTCCTCCTGCACCAGCACCAGCGGCTGGACCGACGGAGCAGTCATGATGTCCACCAGTCTCAGCTCATACGTAACAGTCTGGGTGATGTAATCTCTTCCCTTGGACGTCTCTACAGAGGAGCAGGTGTAGTGCCTGGCATCGCTGACTGAGGCATTGAGGATGATCAGGGTGTTGTGCTGAATCTGGTGTACGTTGGAGTTTTCAACTGGGTGACCGTTTACATGCCACTGCACTTGGGCCAGGTTCGATCCTGGTGCACACTGAAGGCTGACCATGTTACCCGGGTGAAAGAATTGAATGATCTTTTTGCTCTCTGTAACCGGAAATAAAAATGTTTATTTAGTCATCTTAGAAAGTGTCACACAAAAAAGTAATGCATTATTTAGTGCATTATTGACAAACTAATTAAAATCAGCTCTACGTGCATGTATAGATAGTACTGTGCAAAAGTTCTGAGCCACCACTCGTTTTTTTTCATATTCTGTTTCCAAAGAGACTTCCTAAAGGTCATTTTGGCACTTTCAGTCCAGTCCCTCTACCTGACCAGTTTTGTTTCTTAAGCCACTCAGTGACCTATCAATCATTCAAGCATAAAAAAGTATGATCAGGCCAACGATTAATATACAGTACAGTGGTGATGCTGAATGCTAAGTGGTTGGAAAAGACAAGAGGGCACATGAGCTTGCTTGTGAGGAGGTTGTGTCATAAACAACCCATTTTTTAATCCCATTCCTTTCATTTAATCCAATTTAATATGAAGAAATGATGGGTGGCTCAAGACTTTTCTCACAGTACTGTAGATTCACCCATACAGCCAATAAAGAGGTCTATTACAACATTTTAGTGTAAACACTGTACCAGCTACAGTGGAACCTTGATTACGAGCATAATTCGTTCCGTATTCCAAAACACCCCCGTAAACCAAATCATCATTTCCCATAAGAAACAATGAAAACTCAAACTATTCGTTCCACAGCCCCAAAAAATAAATACATAAAAATAATTAATACAATCTATAAAATGAAAATAAAACAAATTAATCTGCACTTTACCTTAAGAGTCGCATGTGTGAAGCATGATACTCGGCGCTCGTAAACTAATACTTGCTCGGTTTCTGAATAAAAAATTATTAAAAATCTTTGCTCGGTTTGCGAAACACTTGTAAACCACGTTACTCGCAATCCGAGGTTCCACTGTATATAATGGATATAAAGGTTCATGTTAACATACCAACTGCAGGACAACGTGTAGCATTTCCATCTCTCAGACTCTGAACCACATCACTTTAAAAGAAATAAATCCAGGGACATAACAGAAAATCCAATATATTAAGCATTCCCACTTTAGACATAGACTCTAATACGGGCAGGACAATATTTTATGTCAGAGTGTGATTTACTGTTTCATTTGTGTTATAATAAAAATGTGTTATTATAGTAAAATTGCTGTGATATAAAAAGAAGAAGACTGAAGCCTGACTTCAGCATCACTCCACCCCAATGTTCCCATTCCTCTTTTCTATATTACAGCACAGCACATCGAATTTTCTTCCTTACAACATGCTATTAGTGTATGCTCAGTCTTATACCTGTGCGTATCTGCGTGAATGCTGTTTATAGCAACACAGCTGTCTGTGGTGAGATCCCAGCCGCAGTAGGGGTCTCTGGCCAGCACACAGTCCATACAGGAAGTGTAATGGTCACATGCACTGAGTGGCATCTGCACAGCTGCTACCTCTGAGCCAGCGTACAGCTGCCCCTGACGAAATATGTACACCAGATATTGAAATGCAGCAGAAACAGAATCACCTGAAGTTAGTACAGTATAAAGATAAGATGTTGGAGCAAGAAGAAAAGGTCATGTGGTCCGATTGATATGAAGTCAGATCTACAATGCAACTCTGGACAGAAATACATTTTATAACATTGCATAAGGTCGTTGAAACAATGACATGGCGAATCCGAGCTAGAAGCGATCGAAGGAAATATTAATATGTGTAATTACGTTGTGTAAGAGATGTTTGGGGATACTGCCGAGCCCCAAAAAAATTTCACACGCCAAGATTTCATTGGCCGCCTTTAGTGGTGCACAGTGTGATTCTGAATTTATGTCTTAAAATGAAGACAATTTGAATGTTGGAAAATGTCTGTTCTATCACAGTCTGGGCTCTTCAGAAGACATGACATGACCGTTACCCATTGCTCCAAAGTTCAATCTTTATGATCTATAGCAACTTTGTATGCAAAATGTTTTTTTTTTCTGTCCAGTCTTACTTACAAGTGGGTTTCTTATGGCTACACAGCTCTTTAGTCCCAATCATCACATTTTGCATGTGGAAACTCTCTTACTATTAAACATAGTTGTGCTTTCTAGTTGTGCCATAAACTCTTGGCATAGATTCACACTCACTCACTCACATGCAAACTCTATGCACACGGAGACGGGAATCGAAATGGCATAGATTCAATGAGGAGAAAATCAAATGTAAAGGTGTTGTGAGGCTTACCACAGTGCTGGAGAGGCGCAGTATCTTCACTGGCTCAGTATGCGCAAAGAGTTGCACCTCCTCAATTATCACCATCTCTCCGTTATAGTTGACTGCTTTCAGTATTGAACCGCTTGCTGTTACAAACACGCGTTTGATTTGTGAATACTTATGTGAGCAAACACTAGATTTTGCCATCCATCCATTTATTTAAAGGTATTTTGGTTCGACCATGTAACCCATAAATATTATAAATCTGTATAAATGATTTAAACTCTATGTTAATTTGGTTACCTGTGCCAATAAACATGACCTGGTGGATGCTCCCATCCAGGGCAGTAGTGCTGGCCACCACTATGGATGTAAACGCAGCTCCTTTCTTCACCAGTAGAGGCTGCTGAGAAGACGACTCCACTGCCTGATCCATTAGTGGCTTGTCTTTGATAAACAGGAGGGTTTTATCAGGCAGGTCTAAGGACTTGAAATACCCTTTCTGTCTTGCGTCATTGTTTATACACTAAAGAGAAAGAGAGAGAGAGAGAGAGAGTGAGAGAGTGAAAGTGGGGATATAAAAATGTTAATAAATGTCAAAAGTTGTTACAGGTATTAAACTCTGCTCCTACCATTTTAACAATGTGAATTTTATTTCACATTATATTTGGCTAACATGATACCATAATCATCAATAGGTAGCAATAGGGGGCGGGGGGGGGGGGGGGGGTTATCATCAAGGATACCCCCCCACTCCCCCTATTGCAGCTGGATCTACTGTTCTTAAAATAAGACTTTAAACTAATGCGTCTTCTAATTCACTGTAGTTAAGGTAAAAATAAGTCTTGAACTCACAGCTCCAGGCCGGGGGTCAGGCACGTCTCCATAGTATGTCACCCATTTTATATCGTAATCGACACTGACCATGGTTTTGAATTTGCCTTTAGAGAACACTTCCCTGATGTCTTGTATACTGTAGGCGCAAACGGTAGAGTACTGTGACGTGTCCCTGTTGGTCAAATCACAGTATTGAAATTAGTGTGTGTTAGGAAGAAGATTAATTAAAAGGCTGCGACAACTTAGCAGTTAATAAATCAGAAGAAAAGCTACGCCATCACTGGTTTGAAGTTGCATTCTAATTTGAAAGGTATCCTGCTTAAATAATTTGCATTGCATCATTTAGCCAAAAGTTAATACATTTCAGATAAAGTGGAACCTTGGATTACGAGCATAATTTGTTCCGGAAGCAGGCTCGTATTCCAAAAACACTCGTAAACCAAATAGACTTTTCCCATAAGAAATAATAAAAACTCAAATTATTCGTTCTACAACCCAAAACAATAAATACATAAAAATAATTAATACAAATATATAAATCCAGAGTAAAGTAAAAAATAAATCCAGACAGTTAAGTGTTTCCGTTTGTGCGCGTAGGCGCTGTGTATTTGTGTGTGTGTGTGTGTGGAATTAGCCCTTCGCCTCGTCTTAAATAGTAAAACTCCTCCTCCCTCCCACACCTCGCTTTTTAAGTTTCATAACTAACATACACAATCCAAACACTGTTTAAACGGGGAAAAAAAAGAAATCTCTCTAATGATACTCACGTGAGCAGACTAACGGAATCACTGCTGTAAAGTAAAAAATAACAAATAACAAATGAACCACCACCTTACCTTTGAAAAGAATCGCGACAGAGCTGAGTTTTCTCTGTGTGTGTGTGTGTGTGTGTGTGTGTGTGTGTGTGTGAGTGTGTGTCTGTGTCAAATTACGCGCGCGCGCACACGCACACACAAAGTACACGTGAGAAAAGTGTGTGTGTGTCGGTGTGTGTGGGGCACAGTGTCAAATTACGCGTGCGCACACACACAAAGTACACATGAGAAAAGTGTGTGTGTGTGTGTGTGTGTCGGTGTGTGTGGGGTACAGCGTCAAATTACGCACGCGCACACACACAGAAGAGAGAGGGAGATGTTGATTATAGCAGTAAGAGACGAGCACTAAGACGCAGCAGGGGAGGCGATTGCCCATAATTCCCGCAGCGTAAGAGAGAGAAAAATCATTGGCTTAGTTGTGATCACTTGCCGCTCGGTGTCAAAATAAGAGTCGCATGCGTGATACATGATACTCGGCGCTCGTAAACTAATACTTGCTCGGTTTCCGATTAAAAATTTATAAAAAATCTTTGCTCGGTTTGCGGAACACTCGTAAACCACGTTACTCGCAATCCGAGGTTCCACTGTAATAGTAAAACTCTAGTAAAAAAAAAAATGTCCTGCAGAAATGTTTTTGAATTTGTGTTCAAATTGCTTTGCAGTAAACCAAACAATAAATGTCCCAAAACCAGATATTATAAGGATCAATATTTAGTACATACTGGTGTATGCAATACGACAACGGCAACGAGGTATAGCATTGTCATCTCCCAGCACCAGTGTGTCCAGTTTAATCCTGAGTTGAGATCACTGTTCTCACAGTGTGCCCTCCAGTTCCCTCCCACCTCCCAACAATAGCATAAACTGCTACAATTGCCCACCGGTATGATGTGGATATGACGACATTATGTACAAATATTCTACATATCCAACATTACAAATACTAATGCAAATAAAATAATTCTACAATTTAAAAATGTTACAAACCATTGTAAATTAGTAAGAAAAAAATGTTATTATAAACTTAATAGCAGCCATAAATGACTAGAAATACCAGAGAGTTGTAAAAGCACATTAGGTTCCATGTGACCTATCCATCTAATGGTACTGTTCAAGCCCTCCAATGCAGAAAACTTTATTAATTTACATTTGCTAATCATCTTATAACAGTGATAAGAGTCTATTGCAGTTGTTTAAACATTTACATTTAACTTTATTGAATTTGGCAACTTTATTACATTCTATACAAGAAACCTGTGGAGGGATACAGTAAGGGTTTGGATCCAGGGGCCCAGCAGTGGCACCACCTTCACAACCTTCTAATCAGTATTCCACACCTACTCTATCGGCATGTTTCAACTGCACCAGACAGTACTCACCCCTGGGGCGTGAAAACGCCATAGAACACACAGGTGTTCCAGTCGCCTGGACAGAAGAGGAAGACATCCTGTATGAGAAAAGGCAGTTTGTTTTCAGGAAGAGAACAGTCGAGGCGAGCTTTCTGAAATGATGTCCACTTCTTCTGCAGTGTCCGCTGTCCTCCAAGATCCCCCTAGCAAGAAGAGATTAGAGAGCAGACTCTGGTGTCACAAGTGGAATCTCAAGTTTTATTACAAATGTTTTTTTGCTGTTGTTGCTGGTTACGTGCTACTGTATAGCGCTTGGATTTTCTCTCATTGAATGTTCTGACTTGCTGCTCTTCAATCTGGTAAAGTTTATAAGGTCAACTCCAAACAATTTGCACTCAATCAGTGTAAAGGGTTGTTTATAGATGAAGAGCCTTCAAGGCAATTGTCAGTCTTCCCAGGAACGGCCTTATAAGCTTTACACAGAACCTTTGGAAGAGTACAGTACCTTACAGACGCGGGCGACTCTTGACACATCCATCTTATTGTAGGAATCGAACTCAATCGCTGCTTCACTAAAGAAGAAGTAAATCTTGTCATCATCTCCCTCTGGGTTTTCCTCTCCCTCAGCCACATGCTTAATGCCAATGAAAGTGGGGTCTGAAATCAAAGAACTAATCAGTGACACTCTGAAAAACAATCTGAAGCTCATAGGAGGTCAAAATAAGCTAGAAAGGAGAGGTTTCAATTTCAGAGACCACACTCTTCCAGTTTCACAACCATGGTGTGATTTACAAGAAATGACATGAGGTGTGTGTGTGTCTGTGTGTGTCTGCTGTGCCTGTGTGTGTGTGTGTGTGTGTGTCTGCTGTGCCTGTGTGTGTGTGTGTGTCTGCTGTGCCTATGTGTGTGTGTGTGTCTGCTGTGCCTATGTGTGTGTGTGTGTGTCTGCTGTGTCTGTGTGTGTGTGTGTGTGTGTCTGCTGTGCCTGTGTGTGTGTGTGTGTGTGTGTGTGTGTGTGTCTGCTGTGTGTGTGTTTGTGTCTGCGTGTGTGTGTGTGTGTGTGTGTGTGTGTGTGTGTGTGCTGTGTGTCTGTGTGTCTGTGTGTGTGTCTGCTGTGTGTCTGTGTGTGTGTGTGTGTGTGTGTGTGTGTGTGTGTGTGTGTGTGTGTGTGTGTGTGTGTCTGCTGTGTGTGTGTGTGTCCGTGTGTGTATGTGTGTGTATGTGTGTGTGTGTGTGTCCGTGTGTGTGTGTGTGTGTGTGTGTCCGTGTGTGTGTGTCCATGTGTGTGTATGTGTGTGTATCCACATTCCTACCCCAGAGCCAGGACATGGTGTATTCAGTTTTTATACTGCTATTTAAGCTTCGCATCATCACTGGAATTGAGCCCAGGAAGTTCATAGATGTAGCAGAGTACAATTCTCCATCTAAAAGACGAGCAGAAGCTTATTATCAGGAGCACGTTAAAGTAGACAGATATATATATATATATATATATAGAATATATATCTCACTAACTGAACATTGTGTTCTTTGGCCTGTTACGTTATGGAGCAGTTGTTCCTTTAAGAGAGATGAATCACCTACCAACAAGTTCAGAGGCGGATCTCGTGAAAGGATCAAATGGACACCGTCCCCTCCCCTCATGTCGATTATTCTCCAGAATCAGGTTGCCGTGTGTATAAGACTGGAAGACAGCACAGACCACATGAGTCATAGTAAAACACAGCAAAACATTCACAGAGACTGAAGCTTTACTCATGTCTATTCCACAGGTTCACATCTCTGGTCCTAATGGTTCAGTGATACTTCAGGAGCAGGATCGAGAAACTCTTGTCTACATTACTTTACTATTTTAATAACATTCTGTAGGGCAAAAAATCAAAAAAGTACTCACCATGTAATCACATGTGGGATTGAACGCATTGGTACCACACACATACATCCTGCCATCCGCCATTTTATGAAGGATCTGGATGTAGTTCTGACACTCGGTCTGCAATGGAAATAACGGGAAAAAGGAATTTAATTCCACTGTCTCTCTAGAAACAGATTCAGTTAAATCCAGACTAGTTCACGAGACAGAGCAAGACAGAAGAATAATTATTATATAATAAATAAAATTATTTAATAAAGGACTTTAAAAAAGTTGCAGATCAGGCCTTTACTTGTTCCTAATCAGATGATCTGTTAGTAATGATGTTTGTTACAGACACAATACTGTGCAAAAGTCTTGATCCAACCTTCACTTCTTTAAACGTTGCTTCCTTGCCTTGTATTTTTTTTTATGTACTCTTGAGGAATACAGAAGTTCTCCAGGTTTCCTGAAGAGCTTTTTTTTGGCAATTTTTTTTGTCTGATTTTCAATGCAGTCCCTGTGTACCTGATCAGTCTCTGAGGAATGTTTTTGTTTGTTAGAATTTAATATGAAGAAATAAGTGTAAGGGACTACCACTAGAGGTCACTGTGTGCGCATGTTTGTTTTTGCTTTGTAGTTTTGTTAATCGACTCAGTTTCCCAGAATGCACCTCGGCCATGTGATGCAGGAGCTCACCTGAACCGAGGTAGCTCATTATTAGTGTTATAAATAACTGATTGTTCTGGGAAACTGGGTCAAGCATTAATACAGCGGGCATATGGTTTGGTTTGGTTTGGTTTTATTTTACTTATGTTACTTTATCTGAGCTCTGTTGTGTTCTGTGATTTGAGTATTGTGTAAGTGTGTCTTTTTGGTGTATTTTGTGTATTTGTGGGTGTACTGTGTGGTGTGTCTCCAGTGTGTCCCCTTAGCCTCAAGTGTGCTCCAGTGTGTCTCCTTAGCCTCCGGTGTGTTCCCGTGTGTCCCCTTAGCCTCCAGTGTGTCCCCTTAGCCTCCAGTGTGTCCCCTTAGCATCCAGTGTGTCACCTTAGCATCCAGTGTGTTCCAGTGTGTCCCCTTAGCCTCCAGTGTGCTCCAGTGTGTCCCCTTAGCATCCAGTGTGTCCCCTTAGCATCCAGTGTGTCCCCTTAGCCTCCAGTGTGTTCCAGTGTGTCCCCTTAGCCTCCGGTGTGTTCCAGTGTGTCTCCTTAGCCTCCAGTGTGTCCCCTTAGCCTCCAGTGTGTCCCCTTAGCATCCAGTGTGTCCCCTTAGCCTCCAGTTTGTTCCAGTGTGTCCCCTTAGCCTCCAGTTTGTTCCAGTGTGTCCCCTTAGCCTCCAGTGTGTCCCCTTACCCTCCAGTGTGTCCCCTTAGCCTCCGGTGTGTTCCAGTGTGTCCCCTTAGCCTCTGGTGTGTTCCAGTGTGTCTCCTTAGCCTCTGGTGTGTTCCAGTGTGTCTCCTTAGCCTCTGGTGTGTTCCAGTGTGTCTCCTTAGCCTCTGGTGTGTTCCAGTGTGTCTCCTTAGCCTCCAGTGTGTCCCCTTAGCCTCCAGTGTGTCACCTTAGCATCCAGTGTGTCCCATTAGCCTCCGGTGTGCTCCCCTTCTCGCCTCTAGTAGTCCAGTCTCGAGTAGTCCTGTCCCGTGTCAGTCCTACTGGGGCTGAAATGCTTAAATTTTCTGAAATGCTTAAATGGTCTGTTTATGTCTAGAGAAGTATTTGTTAAGAGAAGCCTGTATGTGTCTCAAGAGACTGTTGGTGTGTGTGTGTGTGTATGTGTTCGAGAGCCCATGTGTGTATTGTTACTGCGACTAATTGGTCAAACGGAGTCATGTGATTATTGTTGCTGCGTCTGATTGGTGAAACAGTCATGCGGTAGACCCAGCAGCTGCATGTGTAGAATAAATGGTTAGAAAAGTAACGAGACAAGTGGAGCCGAATGTAGCGGAGTAAGAGTAGTGTTTCATCTTCACAAATCTACTCAAGTAAAAAGTATGGTGCAGTAAAACTATTCATAGAAGTAAATGTTTTTTTTTAGAAAGCTACTACAAGTAAATGTAATGGATTAAATGGAGCTCGTTACTTCCCACCTCTGAGTAGATATCTGAACTAATGTCTCTAATAAAGTGGGTGGGGATTGTATAGAAGCACTTTAAGTAAGTTACTGTGGAAAGTGGTTAATGCTAAACTAGAATAGAAACATATGGGAGTCATTAAACTACAGTGTTATGACTTTCATCATAGCATATGAATCCATGATGTCTCCATTTAATGTGGCAAAATTCCCTGATTGAAGTCCGCTAGGTTCTATCTGTATTATTTAATTTCACATTGTTATGGCTAAAAAGACCCCACCTCGAAATCTTTTCCTTTGAAAGAACAACTCATCCGCATGCTTGGAGTCACCTCCCACTTTACCTACAAAAATAGATAAGTGGGTTATTTCTCCACTGATATAATTAATATTAAATACCTACAGCATAGACACAAAATGTACTACTACAGCAAACATATATATTTCCATAATAATAATTTTTAAAAAATGATATTAACAATAAACATATACAGTTGCAAAATGAGCGTGCCCAAGTACCTTGTGTCAACGATATCATTAAACCAATTTTGCATCCTCAGTGTATTGAGATCTCATGGGCCTGGTTTAGTGGCGATCATATAAATATGTCTCCAGTGGCACGTCAAATTCCATTGGATTGACATGCAATGCGAAATTTGTTCAGCTCAATGAGCTCTTAATGTCTACTGAGTTTTACATGCATATGTGCACGTGCGTATGAGCTATGTAGCAAAATCTATTGTGAGGGCCCCATGTCGCTCAGGCGCCCCAATGGCATCAGCTTCCATCCTGTGTGCTGACTTTCATGAGTGTTTAAGCATGTTAAGACCCCAAAAGCCCAAGAGCTGGATGCTGGGGAAAAAAAATCCTTAGAAGAACGAAGAACGGGAGGGCGCGCGCGTCTCAGCACTATCAGACAGCACTTTCATAGAGAGCCAAGACATCATCATGCCGATATTGTAGTGCTTGTGCCCTCATAGTAGTCGTAGTAGTGGTAGTAATTTATCTGATTTATTTTACACAGCTCAACAGTGTGCAATAAAAAAAACATAATAAAAAATGTGGTAAAAGATAAACTAATTAAAAATAAATAGTAGCAATGGCAAGAAAATGAATTAATTAAGTATGATATTTGCTAGATAAGTTATCCGTAAAATTTGAATAAAATTACACTAATTAAAATGGAACGATGTAAATAGTAACTTAAGAGTAACGAAAATAACACATTTCAGTTAAAATTGAAAAGAAAAAATAAGTTTTCTTTCATTTTTATCAATGAAAAACGAAGCATGATGAATATTTAATAGTAATATCTTTGGTCAAGTTGGCATGGTGGCTTAGTGCCATTCACGACCAGTTTCGATTGGAGTTTGCATGTTCGCCCCATGCTTGTTGTCTAATTAAGGCACTAATTGGTGTCCCAAACTGCCCGTCTGAGCGTGTATGAGTGTACGAGTGTGTATGTGTGTGCCCTGCGATAGATTGGTGTCCAGTGTGTACCCCGCCTTGTGCCTCAAGTCTCCAAGGCATTTTCAGATGTGGGTGATGTACCATTAAGAGCTTTATAACTAGCAATAATAATAATAATAATAATAATAATAATAATTAATAAAATAAATAAATAATAATAATTTGTTTTATTATTTATTATTATTATCAAAAATATAAATAACATTTACTATCAATTCAATCTTAATATGAACATATGTATAAATGAATAACTGAATGAATAAACAAGTTTCCTGACCATAGCCTTTTTGTGGGTGATGTTATTGAGGTCCAGGGCAAAAATGGCCCCTCGAGCTCCCAGGATGAGCACACCCATGTCTTCCCTGAGGAGCATGGTGGTGTAGTTCCACACACCCTCCTCTTGAAAGACATGTCCTCCATAACCTAGCAAAAGCAGAATCAGTTTTTAGTACTGGAACAGTTACTGGAAGGGAAGACTCATGCTGCTTATAATAAATAATATAAGAGTGAAAGAAGTACAGCAGAAGTAAGACTTTGTGATTTAATTGGTAGAAGATATCATTGGTTATTTAGTAACTCAGTACACTCTGTATTATTCGTACCTACGATACTGAATTCAAGAAGGCTGAAAAGTTTAAATGACCAACAATGCTGCATTTTATTATTATTATTATTATTATTATTATTATTATTATTATTATTATTATATCTTCCATACCTGCTGTAAGAGAGTCTATGTATGATTTGAAACAAATTAATCACATGATTTCAACCAATAATCACCGTGCTTATAATTTATTGGACTATAACATTTTGCAGCAAAGTCACAAACTGGACCTATTAAAATCGGATAATTAAATATAATAATAATAATAATAATAATAATAATAATAATAATAATAATACAATTTACTTACTGCTCAGTGTAACTGTTTTCCGTGGTGTGCCGTACAAAGGCCAAACCTGGCCAGAAGTCAATACAGCTGGAGCCCAACAAAACAGGATGAGGAGGAACAACATGTCCTTAGCACTTCAAGTCTCTTCTAACACCACAAGGTCTCTGTTAGTCTCTCAAAGGGTCAGAGTGCAAAATACCTACATTTTGTCCGTCAAACACAACAAAAGGTAAAAGCTTGGATTATTGGCCATTTCACATAATTGAACTTCAGATTAAAATATAATTACATTAAAAATAACATTTGAGAGATTTATGGCATCAGGTCAGTGTCATGTGATTCACAAACCCACATATACAGTAGAGTACTCTTCGGTTTGATTTCGGTTTGAAATGCAGATTTGGCAAACCAGATAATGCTTCTTTAATCTTTAAATTCAACCGAATTTTCTATGAAAGAGGACGAGACCTAATTAAAGTAAAAAAAAAAAAATTAAAGGATAAACACCTTTCTTACATTGCAAACAAGATTTATTTGAAACACTATAAGAACGAATTGCATCTTGAAATAACCAGCGTTGCCAGATTTGGTTTTAAACACTGTTTAACGCTGAAATATACACAAAACTGCTCGAAATATTGAGTCAACGTTCACTTTAGCATTCCATCATTCTAAAATATAGAGTTTATAGATATTCGTTTGTACCGCGCCAACCACAGTAAACAGCATTAACTAGTCAAAAACAGATGTTCTGGGAAATTCAGTGTCCCCATGTTTCCCTGGTCACACCGCAGTGACTAGTTTCTCTCTAGATTTAAAGTGTTTTTATGAACTTATTGAATTACATCGAGTGTCTTTTTGCTTTTCTTTGTATATGTGAAGATAATTCAGAAATTTTAAACCCGCTGCAAAAAGGCTGGTTTGCTGGGCAAGTACAGTACTGACATCACAATTTTAATTCACGTACATTAGCTGTGTGTTGATCGGTGTGATATTGATTTATTCTAAATATATTTAAGGTTCTATTTTATAATTTATTATGGCATGTAACTCAAGGGTAGACTGACCGAGGCGGACATGCATAACTGGCATAAGTCAAGGGCACAACATGTATTATAAAAGCATTCAGGGGAAAGGGGTTTTCCTGGTGCCGTTTCATATACAGTACTTCAATTGGAAAGACAATGTTTTTAAAACATTACCAAACATATCTGCTACTTCCACAGCCAGTAGGAAGAGGGAAACAGATTTTTCTACTTTGGGGTTGCCGTTTCTAAACCTGCATACAGAACCCTGGGTGTATACAGGCCTGATGTGTGCTCGGTTCACATTTTTCGTAATTTAGGACATAATGTTTTGTTTCTGATCCTTTATAAAATTATTCTGACATCCGATTTCAATCAAATTGAAATGAAGAAGTCTGTCTATGTCTTTACAGTGGCATAATGAGAGCGTAAATATTATATGTGCATTTAAAAAAGCCATGTTTAGGAAGAATGTATGGACCTAAAATTTCTTCTTTTTTTTTTTTTTAGGATTTAAGATTTCCTGTATAATCAGGCCCTTTCCCAACCTGTCCCAAAAATCATTGAATTATTTTAGGGATACAGTGCATGCATACAGTTATACTGTAGTTCATGGAATAGAAACCATCTTGCCTTGTCATAGGTCATGATATTCCAAGACTGCGATATATATGTCTTTATTTTTTTATTTCTTCATTTTCACAGGTTATGAATTGGACAAATTAACATTCTAAATATTAGGATTATTTTCAATACTTGGGTGAATGTCTTATGCTAAAGGCATTCTGCATTCTGCAGTCTTTATTAGCAATATATCAGATTGTTAATGTGGCCAATCCCAAGTTTCTGCCATCTCTCTTATATGTCTGTTGTGGGTTTTTAATTATAGCTCTCCTTACTTGCATTAGCACCTCTAGGTACTGCATGTTGAGAATTCCCATGAACAGCTACCTAATGTTAATTTAACATTTCGAATCAACTCCTGACTTTTCGCCATTTGTTTTTTTTAATTATAGAGCCTTGACGAGAAGTAAAGGGTGCAGTGTGTCATGGTGGAGGTGTGAGACTCTCCCACACTCACTACAAAGAGATGGAGTGTCATCTTGTGTATTTGTGTGCAAGGTATGCCATACATACATATTTAATATTTTGTTGAAAGATTACCAATTTATTTACTATTTTATAAATGTGTAGTCCGCACGGAGGTTGCTACAGGATCAGCTGGTGTGGTTCTCTAATGAACCACAGCTCATTGATAAATATCGAAGAAAAATGGCAGTAAGACCTCTCCAGAAATCAGGTAAATAATGTCAAAGATGTTTCTTTTTTAATCTGTATACTTTATGCTTAACACATGAGGTATACGTATGGGTAAATGACAGTATCTAGGCACAAACCCATTTTATCTAATATGGTGACCTGTAGAGCGCAATCACATTCACACTCCACTTGGTCAATATAAATGTCTGATCAACTGCTATCTACAGTATGTTTTAGCTATGAGAAATAAAAAAAAAAAATCAATGCCCAAATGAAACCCGCACTTGCAAGTGTTTTAAATTTAAATTTAAACACTTATTCTGTTGAAAGGCAAGTGTACTGTATTTTATTTTACCTTTCAGATTGCCTGCAATGCATGCATGTATACAACAGGTGGTTTCATATGTCTTGCAGTGGAAACCCACGAACTGATATGGACATTTTTTGTGGACAGTGTGAAGTTTTAAGACTGTTATAACAGATTAGCAACCCCCCCCCCCCCCCCCAACCCCCGGAGAAAAAAAAAACAATTACTTTGTAATGTATTTAATATTTGCATTTAAAACTTGTTTATATATATATATATATAATATTTTTCTAATGTTCAATTTCAGAATCTATAATTGTTTTGCACATGCACAGACCCGACCTTTGGATGTAAAAATAATAGCTGAATGTTGGTGGTCTTGAGGTTTTACTTAATTACCTAAGATATTTCGTAGTTTTGAAATGCAACGTATTGTTCCATATTGTAGACACAGTTAATCACAAAGCAAAAAGACATTGAAATATAAGCTGTGTCCACACCTTTGACCGGTACTGTACATAAATACATACTGTATGTGTGCGCGCATGTTTTGTCACAAACACACACACAAAGTTCTTCTGTGTTACTTTGTCACACATTTTTTTTTCGTTGCTTTCTTTACAGACGTGTACATACTGTATACACCCGCACACACACACACACACACACACACACACACACATATATATATATATATGTACACATACAGTTAAGCCCCCCTTAGCCTCCCCCTATGGGTTATAGGAAGGCTTTGATTGCTGTAATAACCAATAAAGGCTTATATACACAATAAAATAATGTTTTACAATCACTCTCTTTCCAGTTGCATGGGGAATGTATTTTCCCGGGCATCAGACTGACTCGGGTGCACGTGTACCTGTATAACAGCTCATACAAAGGAATGTTTCAAACACTGTCATTTAATCACGAGACTCAGGGAAATCAGTTCCCCCAGATACCGCGTGTAAGAAATAAATGAGTCTCGATGTCAGCGGTTTAAAACGTCTGAATTCTTTTCAAATTCTTCTTTAAAAAAAAAAAAAGGCGAAAGGACACTCGTTTATTTTGCATAGGTCATTTGTTTAAAGCGAGAGAAACTGTCAAAATCCTCCTCGTTCGCGCGCACGGCGTTGGGTGGTGGGTGACGTCAGGACCGGAACGCCTGTACAGCAATGCAATACCGCCATCTACTGGACCCTCCGGTTCCACCGTGACGGAATGAGGAAATCATCCAGACCGCCAAGAGTGTCGTTTTGAAACTTTTAAACGATTCCACGATTCGTTGGGATTTTATTTGAGATTTTTAACTTTAACGTTAACTTAACGACTAACGTTAACGGACAGATATTGCTTCAGAAGGCAGTAATCTACGATAAAGGCAAGTCTCCGGTGAAAATCTCCGATATTAATTGAGACTAAAGATAAATATAAGCAAAAAAATAAAAATAATAAAAAATCAATAATTGATACAGTTGGTCTTCAACACGGAGCGCTTCTCTGTATTTATATTAAGCGGCAATTTACGTGACTCACACAGAACGATGAACAAAACAAATACACAGAACAGGAGCTTAAAACGAACAATATATAATGCGTTCACATTGATGCTCTTCTTCGCGTTATTAAAGTACACACACAAAGACGGCAGGCCCTTATAATTACCCTATTCCACTTTACTCCAGGCAGATACGTGGGATCTTACCTTCACATGCAGAAGAAATTGTCGTGTGCAACTTGAATTATCTGCTAAAAAAATTTTTTTTTTTTTTTTTTTTTTAAACACACCTGACTGTAACTTTGCCCACTTCAGCATTATGGACACGTCACAGAGGTTGAATCGATTAGCGCCTGCGTCTGGTATTGTTACGTATGACGGACGATCAAAAGGGGCGTGTTCTTCCCCGACTGTCAGTCATTGTTGACGTCACAACCAGGGGAGAACACGCCCCTTTTGACTGTGACGTGGCTGATGACGTCACAAACGAGGTGCCTCATCGGCACACTGCGCTGCACCAGTACTGTACGTGGCATAAGACTGGCTACAGAGCTCTCGTTTTCGGATATGCCTCGCCAAAATGGTCACCACTGCAGGAGGGTCACATTACTGGCCCGCATGAAGCACAGAAAGCCATTAATGGGATTTGAAATGACTGGAATCGGGTTAAGAACTGTCCAGTACATCATTAAAACCTGTAAGGATTTTGGTCTGAGTAGTTGAGATTGACACTACACCAATGGGCACATTAGGATAAGAAGGGGAGTGCATGACACGATGCACCTATGATGCATAGTGCCCACTGTACATGCCTCTGGAGGCAGGGTTATTCATCTGGGGTTGCATCAGTTGGTTCCTTGGGAGCATTAGGTATCATTTTCAAACATTGATTCATAACAATAATCTAAGCTAAATGCAGTCAGTGAACTCTTGGACATATGTAACATACAGACAGTGGGAATGACTATGCTTTAGAAAAGTGGTCAAACCGGTAAAATGTAGTTCCAATCTCTTCCGACCAGTGGCGGTTCTACACTGATTTACTCCCTGGCGCCCCCCCCCCCCCCGCCCCCCTTCCCCTCACACAATAAAAAAAAAAAATACACTACATCATAATATTGCAGAAACAATGTTTTATTTCACAAATCACAAATCTTGGAACATAAATACATATACTGGCTTTTATATATTACTTTTATTAAGAATAAAATACTGATAAAATATAGTTAAATATTGTGTAAATAAATGATCTAAAGCACACCACACTCCAGAAAAATAGACTTATAACACTGAACTTGAAACAACAACAACAAAAACTAAAATCTGACCTTTCTGGCCTTCCTTGATGCAAAATCATCAATAATGTCATCGTACAAGATGTGCTCCCCTACTGAGTGATCGATACTGATGATAGCGAGGCCAGTGAGCCGTTCTTGACACATGGTTGATCTCAGATATGACTTGATCAACTTCAGTTTTGAAAAGCTCTTCTCTGCTTGAGCCACAGTCACTGGCAGAGTAAGTGTAATCCTGAGAGCAGTCCAGAGGTTGGGGTAGATCTCCGATAGATCCTTTTCATGAATAAAAGTGATGAGCTCAAGGAGGGTCATGGTTTTTGATGGCAGGGGAGGGAAGTTCTTGATTTCGTGCACAAGCTCTCTACTGTCCAAATCAGAGTGCCCTTCACAGTGCAGTGTGGTGCCTAGTGTATTGCATTGCTCTGCCATCTCCTCATCTGCAGGACTAGGCTAGCAAGAAGGCTAACAAACCTGACGTTATAACACTAATCATCATTAGAACTGCATTGACATGATACAGTAATCATACAGAGAGAACGTTGTTGCATACCTTTATCTTTTGCTCATTTCTCCTCTTTTCTCTTTTTTCTAAATTCGGGCACCTAACAGCGTTGGCCTTTTTCTCTCCATCGTTGTTTATTTTGAAATCGACAATCAACTAAACCCCCCCCCCCCCCTACTGTCAATCACAACTAGAAGTCAGGACTAAACCAATTCATCAACACATAATCATTTATTCGTTTTATTACCATTTTTATTAGCCATTTCACATAATTTTGAAAAAACAAAATTAAATAAATTATAGCTCTGTGTTTATAATATTGTAAATGAAATGTGCGCCGCTATTTGTAAGAAAGTCAAGGTGTTTAGGCCACCATTGGATGAATTTCCCCTCCTTTTGTAAAGTGAAAGTAAGAGCCGCGGGTTCACACACGCCGATGAACAGTTTTATTTCAGTCATAAATTCACAATCACATTCCAGCTATTATTTCCAGCCGTGGTCAAATAATGGGTGAAATAATTATTCAATGCTGGACACAAACAGCAAAAAAGCCAAATGATTCTTTTTTTTAATAAAAAATCCCGAAGCACTTCATGTTCATATTTGTTCATTCACGTCTTCTGATGGTGCTCAATGTCGACACATTTTTACGTTTTAACGAAGACATGTTGACATATTCACGAATCAGGACATTCGCATAGTTACTGTATATGTGCACGCGCGTGTCTCACAGGTGCGTGTGTGCGCGCATTTCATATGTAGTTGTTTGAGCAGTTAGTAGTATATACTGTATTGCTGTGTGACTGTTTCATATATGTGTATGTAAGTGTTTCACGTGTGTATGCCTGATTGAAGTTTGATTTAAGCCCTTGATTTAGGGCATCTCTTATCTCGCGGGAAAAAGCGCGCGTTTTCTTTATGGCCAGGTCTGTACATCTGCTGACAAGCATTATGCAAATGCTGATTTCCTTTGAAAGCACAATTTAGCACCTGCCCACAGTGCCATCATGAGCTGTAATCAATAAAATTAAAACAAAAAAAACGAAAAGGTTTTAAAAATGTCAATTTACATGTTATGAATCTAAAATATATGAGAGCTTCCGTTTGTAAAATAATAAATTCCAAAGGAAATTGTACTTTTTTTTAAAGATGCACTGTACATAACCAGATCAAAATGATCTGCATCAGGACCATCATCAGGTGTTGCTGTAATCAGAAATTCAACATTCAGCCTGATGATTATTACCTAGAGGTTTCAGATTAGTCACTGTTTCTGTTTCCAATAAATGACCCTTGACCAATGCACTCACATAGTGAAAATCAAGGTGCAGCTCATTTTGCTTATTCATTGCTTTCCTGAAATTGTGCTAACAAAACTAATACTGTATGTTGGAATATTTAATTCTATGGTTACACAATGTAACCTCTTCTCTTTTATCCTCTTGTTTTAACTGGTCTTTATACAATAGGTGGTGTTGGCGCTGTGAAAGAGATATTAAAAATATACAACGTTTAAAAAACATCTATTAAAAAATCAAGTTTTACTTACTTTTACTTACATATTACAGCATACATAACATACTTCAATATTTCCATTTTCTGTTCCTTTTTCCCAACTGTAATTATGAGGGAAATGTATTACTTTTACTAAATTTAATTCAGAGCTTTAGTAACTATTTACTGGCAGATGCAGATTTAAAAATAATAATAATTTAACCAACCTGGACTAGCACATTTATGTCATCAGCGGCTATTTAAATAATGTTTAAGCATGCTCTTTGTGAAGTATTTAAAATTTTAGAACATCATGTTTTTAGGTCTTTAACTTAAAAAAAAAATGGAAACAGTTTTGGGGTAGTCCTGTTTTTTTAAACAAATTTATGCAGCATTGTGCTGCTAATTAAAACCAGACTAGCTCCCTTAATATTAATGATTTAATTCTTTTGAATCTATTGCACTGCATAGCGTCTATGGGACTCACCTGACAAAAGAGTGAACGATTCGGACCAAAAAGACTCATTTCTGTTTCCTGTACAGAACCTACGGATATTTTGCGATGATTTGCGCATACTGTACGCGCCCATTAGAAAAAGAATGAATCACTCTCCAATTGTTTATTTGTTACTTTGTATATAGCTTTGGTTGCTTTTCTGCTGGGACGTCTTGAGCACTGTAAATAAATCATCACTTTCCACTTAACATCTATGCGAGTATTGCCATCGTTTATTGGATTTTTTTTTTTTTTTTAAGTGAACCGTTTTACCTGACATCAGGCTGCAAAGCCAGGTCGTCTCACACAGTGATTTGCATAAAACAAAATATATATAGATGCTATTTTGCTTAAAGGTCAGTAAAATAACTATAACAGCAGATAATCATCCGTCTCTTCCTGATTCTTTATATTAAAATATGATAACCATTTTAAAAACTTATATTATAAAAATTCATATCTCAATACATGATATATGTTTAAGTTAAAAGACGTGCTGTGTAATATGGTAGAGAATGCTACAAACAAACTGAAATAACAGGTTGTTTTGACATTAGAAATAAAAAGCCGAGTGGGTGGGTCTGATTGGACTTTTCATGTGGCTGGAATGCAGGTAATTTGGTAGCACATCAATGTATGTATGAAGTTTTTGGATTACCATTTCTTAACCGATCTATGAGCCTTAACTAGAATACTTCATACTTTGTCATAGACAGTATTAGAATTCTGTTCCCCAAAATACTAGTTATCTATGTCAGTGTTGTTAACTGGATAATGTTAATAAGTTGCCTGTGCTAATGTTAACCACTGAGCTTTATGTTAGCATTAGTCACTGTGTATCTACACAAAGAGGTTTTAACACAAATGATAAGTTAATCGATATAATATTCGTACAGTAGATGGTGATTAGTCCAACTCTAAAGCCAACATAACATGGCAATTTTTATACTATCACTTAACTTACCATGTATTGAAATGCCACTACTCCTTAACTGTTAAGTTTTTTTCTTAAACTTCAATTAGCTAAGTGTTCGTGCAGCCTTGTGTGATCGTTGTTTTGAGGGGGGGGGGCGAAGGCATTGCTAATCAAGGCATTGCTGCTGCTGGGCAGAAGTCAAGGCAACAGCGGGGAAGTGGGTTTCGGTTATGAAAGTTTAGCTAGCTAGGCCCCTGTAAATCTAGTCCAAATCTGGGCTGATAAATCTGCCTTCTCTGTGGGATCAGACCAAGCGGGCCTTTGGTCCCCACAGGCGTGCATGAGCCTTGGGAGAGGATGACCCTGTCACCAGCTTTGGGGTATTTATGTTACTATTGACTACTAGATCCAAGATGGCGGCACGGCAGTAGCAAGCCACGCACAGCAGAGCAGAGCGGCCGCTCCGGATCCAAAATGGTGCTACTTTTGTTTATTTAATTTTGTACTTTTGTTTATATATTAATTTAACATCCGTTTTCTTCGGACAATATAGGCTAACCATTTTTTATTTATTTGTTTTTAGGAATGTGTCTGCATCACCTTGCCTTCACCAGCGCCTCGCATCGGGACATGCAGGTGTCGTTCAGTTTTGAGTGCAACCGAGAATCATACTGAGTAAATGTACGTATATACATCCCCCCAAATCGGGTGCAGACCAGTCAAGTTCATTCATACCAAACTCTCTCATGCATGTCTTTACGGAGCTTGCTTTGTGCACTGGTGCGCAGCCATGTTGGAACTGGAAGGGGCTGTCCCCAAACTGTTCCCACAAAGTTGGGAGCATGAAATGAAGCATTAAGAGTTCTTTTCACCTGAAGTAGGTGGTGGAAGTAAGGTTTTTGCACAGTTTTTTTTTTTTTTTTTTGTAACAGTTTTATTAACAAAATATAAGCTTAATTAAATCGGAGCCATCAAAACAAAACATGCATTTAAACATGCAATTGTCAAAGCTATCATTTGATCCTTTCCATGGCTTTCATCAGGGGAGGATTATAAGAATATAATAAAATTCTAGTAATTAAATTGCTATTTAATAAATAGTACAGTAGTTTTGTATGACTACGCACCAGACTCTCTCTCTCTCTCTCTCTCTCTCTCTCTCTCTCTCTGACACACACACACACACACACACACACACACAGACACACAAATCATCAAATCATTATTATGGCATTTAAAAATCTATTTTTGACCCTTATGTACCCAAGCATGTAGGTGAAGCCACAAAGTCTAATGAAAAAACAAAACCTCTTCTTTAAATTAAGCATTGCAATATTCAATTCTGATATTATATATTTTATATTCTGAGATTCTGATATTCTATATATTTTAAAGATGATTATAAGTAGAGAGTTTTAATATTTCATTTTCATGACAAATATTACATAATACACAGCATTATTAATCTAAACGGGATGGTAAGGGGGGTGTGAATTTTACAAAGGGGATGGTTTTTGTAATTTTTTTTCAAAATCTTAAATTGATTTAACGGTAATTCAAAATAAAACAAATATTTAAGTCAGCTCAAGTCAGCTTGTGTACCAGTACTTTTCATCTACCTAAAAAAGTATGTTGTCACCCATTGTAGCCCATGGATGCTCTAACAATACACCAACAATAAAAAATAAAAAAAACACAAACATTACAATAAAAAAAAACTTTATTCTTCCAAAACTAATCAAAGGTAAAACAGTGATCTGTATAAATAGCAGGAGAGGAGTATATATTATAAATTATAAATATAATAAACCCGGATAACACCAGAAGTTTATCAGTTTCTTACTGATTCTTTAATATTATAATATTGTAACCATTTTTAAAAACTAGCAAGGATGAACATTTTTCCCCCCAATGTATCAGCCACAAAAAAGAGTCTACGACAATAAGAGTTTGTTTCTGAGCATGTGAATCTGAGGGAAGCGTGTCTCTTCAAGTCCAACAATATTCATTTGGATGGCTTTATAGTTGTCCATCCAATCCTTTTGGAATTAAATATTTAGAGCACACACCTGACCAAACATCACTCCTAAAACTGCTGCATAGTCACCCAGGCTCTCAAGGACGACCACAACTTCAACAGCTTGTTCGTGCTCCTCCAGTAGCCACTGCACAAAAAGTGGAGTGAGGTCTTATAAATCACAAGGTTTCATTTATTTAGTCTGTGCCTTCAACATTTTCAGGAAGACAGTGTTACCTGTTCTCAACAAATACCACCGTAAGACGTTGGGCCAATAATACAATTTTAATTGATGAAACATTAGTCTAGTTTTTACAGTGTAGGCTAATTCTCAGCACTGTGTGAGTTTGCTTGCCTGTGTGTCCTGTGACTGATCGGCACCCTGTCCAGTGAGTATCCTGAGTTGTACACCAAGTTCAATCAGATATACCTTTACAGAATGGAGAATGAGTTGAATGAGACATAATATCAACATATAAAAGCCAGAGTCAATCATTTTGAAATGACATCAAATGTTTACACAAAATTCAATCAATAAATAAATTAATTAATAACATCTTAGCATGTGGTATTATTTATAATCCAGTCAAATGTATCTACAATTAATTCTAAAGATTATATAGTTTACCAAATATAAGACTATAAAGACTTTTTAAGAATTGCTTTTCTTGGCTTGATAAACAATATCTCATATTTCATGCTCATATTTAGCATTTATTTGTAAGTTATATATTTAAGGGACGTCGATTTGCTAAAATGTCGTTTGAGGAGTTTGTGTTTGTGCTCTTTTGTAGCCATCTACTGGTTTGATTAAGCATCACACCTAGCAAACTGTTGTTTGTCTTAAAATCTAATTAATATATATATATATATATATATAGAAATATATATATATAGAAATAAATTAAAACGTCCTCATTTTTATTTAAAGTTTTTCATTTATCCTGGTTAAATAAATGAGTAAATAACTGAATTATGTTTTGTTGTTGTTGTTGTTGTTGGTGGTGGTGGTGGTGGTGGTGGTGTTTTATTTATTTATTTATTTATTTATAATCTGTCCTTAATAAACAGATTTTTATTTTTTTATCACAAGCAATACGGGTATGCGAAAATTTCATTTGGTGTACTGTTTTAATCTAAATCTAATTGTATAGATTTACATTTGTGTTTATTCTGACTTATTTCTCTTTAAAACCAATTATATAGATTCCAGATGTCCAGTAGCAATAGCGACAGTAACACAAGGACAGGTTGTAATGATTGCACAGACACTCACACGTGAGAACTGACCAAACGTTAGTGCAATGCTAGAACAACAACAACAAACAAACAAACAAACAAACTATATGCATAAACATTTCTATTTTTATCAGATAAAAAGAAACACATTTGCTCAATACAATTTACTGTAATGTTCGCAACTTTTTAATTAATTAATCAGAAGAAACTTAACTTCAACCTGTATGTAAACGTGTATTATTCATGAATTTGACATGGTTACAGACACTACAGATTATGCTTTAATTTACGCAACAGATCAAAGAAAATCAAAGTGAAAAAAAGCGAGCGGCATACTTCACAGAGGCGGAGATGGAGGTTTAAATGCACCATCTGAAGAATTTAAGCCAATAATAATGAAAAAAGCAACACGGCTGCATCGGCTAAAGAAAGAGAGTTGGTTTGGAAAAAAATAACGGACAGAGTAAATGCGTGAGAGGATTAAACAGCACATTTGACATCGGCTTCCCTTTTATTATACACTGTAAACACTAATGCTCAAAGTAATTAAACACACTGAGTACCGTTAACTTAAATAATTACAATTAGGTCAAATTAATAGACCTTTTTGAGTGTTCAGAACCTTTTAATATTTTAAGTAATCGTGAGTACGTAAGTAACAGTAACCGTCACCTTAAAATTCCACCTTCTTAAACTCTATACAGCGCTGGAGGCTCAGTGGTAAGTGTTTCACCCGGGGTTCGATTCCCAACAACTGCCACAATAATTTATTTTAAAAAAATACATAGTTTACTTAAAATTGGAAACATCATTACTTAAAAAAATTGATGCAACTGATTACCTTAAGTTTTTTTTTAGTTTTGACAACTTAATCGGGTTTACGGTGTGTGTAAAAAGTGTTTAAGTGCCAGACATACTGTGTGAACGGCTCTACACACAGTTGCCTTTCCCACATGCTCTGCGCCACCCACATTGTATAAAAAATGTCATGACGCAAAAAAAAAAAAAAACCGAAGTGCTACGTACACTGTAATAAGTTACATCAATTTTTTAAAGTGATGATGTTTCCAATTTGAAGTGAACAGAACTGTACATTTTTGAGTTTGTTGAACTTGTTGCAGACTAGCCGGCCTGGGGCTCGAACCCGGGCCGGTCACATGGCAGGCGAAACCTTTACCACTGAGCCACCGGCGCTCTATAGAGGTTTACCTGGTGGAATTTTAAAGTGACGGTTACTGTTACTTACGTACTCACGATTACTGAAAATATCAAAAAGTTCTGAATACTCAAAAAGGTCTATTAATTTGACCTAATTGCGGTTATTTAAGTTAACAGTACTCACAGTGTGTTTAATTAATTTGAGCTTTAGCAATATGCGGTTTCAAGAGATGTGTTAAGTAAAGTAACGATTTCCTTGAAAACCGATAACTCTTTCAAATAATCACTAGGAAATTAAAAGACATCAATACGCGGTCTTTTATAACTCTCTCCCGGAGGAAAAAAAAAAAACTCATAATTTGTGCCTCCACGTCCACATGATCATCATTAAAAGCGCACGTCGTGCTCAATAAACCTCTGAAACAAACAAACTGACCCTGGAGCGTAAGCTGCTACCGAGCAGGTTATCTTCAGAGAGCAAGTTGCTATGGTTACAAACATACCCAGAGAGTTACCGCCGTTTTTGGAACCGAAAGTTGAGGATATCCACTAACTTACTCTTAAGCTTACCCGGGTATGTCACATGACCTGCTTTCTGGAATACCCCCCCCCCCCCCCCCCCCAGGTCATATGCTTCTAGAAGTTTGCACCAATTTGATCAAGAAATATGAATGATTTGCATTTCAAATGGTTATTGTTTGAAGCGGGACAGTATAACGCTGAAATTTAACACATAGAAAAATGTCATAAATAAAAATCAGCACCAATACTGTGTTCTGCCCGATAGACTCCATGGAGGTGTTTGTGTGTGATGTTTCTTCATGGCTTGTATCTGTTTCTACTGGTTTGTTGTTGTTTTGTTGTTAAAGAATTTTCATGATCATGAATGAAACGTGGCTCCTCCAGGAACAAAAAAAAAAAAAAAACCCGGAACGCGGTGACGCGCGTGGAGACGCTCGCGCACCTGGACGCGCACCTGGACGCGCGCGCCACCCGCCGATGACAGCTGTGCGGCGCCACGTGCTCGCGGCGTGTTGATTTTGTCGGCGTTTTATCAGGTGTAGTGCACGTCGTCATCACCGTCGTCACCGTCGTCCTCATCCTTATCTTTCTGGCTTTCAACCGGTTCAAAGACTCTTCCCGCTTTCACAGAGGAATTGTACAGCGATCTACGGGCGCGTTCTGGAGATTAACGTGAAGCTTTATGGATAAATTAAGGGCGGTGTTGAGCGGCCGAGACGGAAACAGTGACAGCACACCGAATATCATCGAGGTAAAAAAAAAAAAAAATGATAAAATAAATTAATTAATTAATTAATCAATTAATTAAAAAAAATCTGTATATGAGAAGTCTTATTATTGATTTTAGTTTTGATGGTATTGATCAAAATGACTCACTTATCCAAGTTATCCAAGTTTCTGGAAGATGATTTAAGATTTCTATGCTCTGCATTCCGTATTAACATTAAGGGAACAACATTTAAGTGTATCCCATTCTCTTATTCTAAGGATGAACCCTCTCATTACGTGTGCATTTATTCATTGTATTTATATATATTTTATTATATATATATTTATATATATAATTTTGTTCCATTTCTGTGTTTGTTTTGTTTATTATCATGTCTTGTCCCTGTGTAGGGCAGTATTTACCCAGTCAGCTAAACCTAAAGCTAAAACTCGTCCTCTGACTTTTCTAGGCAGCGAATGAAGCCTCGACATTGTCATGGAGGACGAGGGTGAGAGGATTCGCTGTCTGCATGGGCATCGGGATCTTCTGCTCAATCCTGGTTTGTATCTGCAGATAGATGTTTTTTTTTTTTTTTGTTTGTTTGTTTTTGGTTTGATTTAACTATTTTATTGTTGATTAAGTAAAGCCGCCTGACGCTGGATTTTCACTCTGACATTTCGCTGAGTGTGAGTCTGAGCAGTCAGGGCTGTGTGGCTGGTTAGACCAGCTTTCAGGAATGCTACATAGAGAGAGAGAGAGAGGGGAATGCACTCAGATATGCAAGGTTTCACTAATTCACTTCATGAATTGAATGCATCTTTTTATGCGAGTCAGTTGTTGGTTTGAATCCCGTCTCCACTCTGTCTGTGTGGAGTTTGAGTTCTTGTGCTTTTGTAGGTTTTCCCAGGGTTCCCCGGTTTCCATCCACAAGTCCAGAAGCATGTGTTGTGTGTGCGTGTCTTTTAAAAAAAATATATATTTTTTTTTATTCTGTCCTTTCGTGCAATTTGTTCTTTAACTTCACAGACGGTGTTAAACCTGTTTACATTTAGTTTGTCCCGCAACCATAATTTATGAGGAAACTTGATGACTATCCACAATCTTTATGCCCTTGTTTTGGATTCTTCTTTTTCTTAATCACTGCTAAGGATGTGTTACAAATCTGTCACTCTGCGTGTAATCACCTGATATGACGGTCTGGACTAGAATTTAAATCAGCCTTCCTTCTTAACCCTTTTGTGCATTTCAAATGTTTGATAAAAGCAATTAATCTATGCTAAAATAAACCTGCAAGCCCATTTACTGTATATCAGCTGCTCCAGTTTAGGTGCCTGTATTATTGGTAGATCATCAACATTTAAACTTTTTTTTTTTTTTTTTTTAATCATGTCATTGTTCATATCAAAATTCAAAATCAAGAGAATGATCAGGATTCAAATCAGTTGTCAGTGATGGAGTGATCATGTAGACTTATCAGTTTTCAGGAAATTCTGTATATTGATTTAACGAGGTGAAGGCCAGTGACTCTTTTCTGTAACCCCATATTCATGAAGTGTTTTATTCCTCTTCTACTGCTGCAATGTGCCGATAATTTGTTAGAATTAAGACATCATTTCTGCTTTGGCCTATTGACTGATGGAATCGCTCATACTGGGGACTCTATCCATAGATGGGTCTCAGGTAGAGCTTTACATAAATCATCCATGATGCACATGGCTCTGAATGACCTGTTACTATAAAACTTTAATATAAATGCATGATTTACATCTGCTCTACTGTCAGAACTGCTGTTATAGAAAATCTATCCAAACCTTCCTTTCTAATCAGAACTCTTAAGTGCTGTGGTGTGTTTAAATGTGTTAAAGCAATGCTTTTGAAGTGAGAAATAACTTGAGTCCTTCTGTGCATCAGGGTGTGTGCTGCCTGTTCATTCCCAAGATAGGAATCATCCTCTTTATCGTCCTCTACACGTTCGGTAACATCTCCTCCTTGGCCAGGTGAGCGTACGCTTATTTGCAGACCCGCTCGTCAACCTGGAGTTAAGGTAACCAATGTTGATCTGATCTCTTTTATAGCACTATGTTTCTAATGGGACCAGTAAAGCAACTGAAGAGGATGTTTGACAAAACCAGAGTTGTCGCGACAGTGGTCATGATTGTGAGTTTGTTTCTATCATGCTACAGTACCTCCTCAAAAGGCGTGCAATAATTTTTTTATGAATGTCTTCTAATCAATCTTAAAACTTTGCTTATGCAGTAATTTTTTATATAAATCTGTATGTGGTTAAATGTAAAAGTTTGTTGCCCCTTAGGATAGAATAATGCCAAGGTATATTTAGGATGTCTGATGGGAGTTTGGTTTGAAAAATATACGTTTCTAAATCTATATATAGCATTTTATACAGTTCAAGTTAAATTGGTCACAGAGGCTCATCTGTGCAGGGAAGTATTTCTATTTGAAATATGGAGGATTTTTCTGATTTGTTAAATCTATGTACAAAAACAGGCCAGAACAGGCACCTGAGCATTTAATAATGAAAGATTAATTGGAAATCAACAAATCAAAAGCCCACATTTTGCTTTCTGAATGCCATTTATACAGTATTTTTAAAATAGTTTTCCATTAATGTAGGAAAATCGCATCATTTTACGTACAGTATAAAGGTTCTAAAATATCAGAGACCTCTTTACTGCGCGACTTTGCATTTTGCATCGACACAGATGAAGTTGAAGGGTTATGTAATTAGCTGTGAGAAGAAAACAAGCACAGAACACTTCTGTTTCATTCATCAAGAAGGATTTTTAGAGTTTGATTTAACTGGAAAAGCAATAACGGCTGAGACGAGAACAGATGGAAAAGCTTTCCTGATGTATCCAGAGACTTGGTTTGTTTATCAAATTTGTGCTGCACGTAAGCACAAATCCACACTGCATGGGCTATAAATCTCCAGAAAACTAAAAATGCATCACAGTGCTAAGGCTTGTTTACTCCCGAGCCTTCATTACGGAGTTCATTTAGTCTGCATCAATCTGACAGCTGGAAAAAAAAAAAAAAAAAAAAACAATGCCGTGAGAGAGCGAGACAGTAAATAACCGGTGTTTGTTTTTGTTTTGTTTGCTCACGTCTGTGTTGGATGAGCCCAACAGTCTGCAATGTAGCAACCGTTTGCTTCGTTGATTTATGATTTTAAATACAACCTACTATAGACACACAGCATATAGAAAAAGTGTTTTATAATTTCAGTGGATTTCTATCAAGTTCAGGCTTCACTCCTGTACACGAATGACAAAAATAGACAAAATGTAAAACGAGTAGTGTGGCGAACACAAGGTCGGGTTTGACGCACCCCAAGCGCTCCTCTGACCTCAGTGGTGTGGAGTGAAATGCTTTTTAATACAGAAATTGAAACCAGGTCTTGATGCAAACCGTCCAGTTTGAATTGTGTTGTTGTTTGTAAACACCGTTCAATGAAACCTTTCCCTGCTTTTTGTACCAGGATAAATTCTTACCCAAGCACAGACACGGCAATGTGTGAACATTAATACATCCTTACTTGTACTATTACTGGAAGAAACATGACTTTTTATCAGACAGGTGAATCAAATTAAGAGAAACTCAGAAGCGCTTAGCATTTGTATTGTGCATTATGTTATTAGAAGAAAAAAAAATTGTTTTTGGGGTGGAGCTTATGCAAATTGACCAAATACTTCATGCTTCAGCCAATGAACAGTTTAAGCACCACTATCAGTCAAAGAACTCTTGGGTAAAAAGTTAAAATAATTCTGGCCTCCCAGGAACTCCTTTAATGGCCTCTCCAAACATGTGGAAAGTTCTTGGAGCGAGGTCAGGACTGTACGGGGGGGTGTGGCAGTAACTCCCAGTCGAGTTTCTGTAACATGCAAGTGGTGTCGGTGTGTGTGTGTGTGTGTGTGTGTGTGTGTGTACAGTTCACACAGACAGATGCGTCTCTTCCACAAGTTGGAAACAAGTTGTCCATCATATCTTAAAAACTATACTCAAATATGTGTTGTGGCATTACATTCAACAATTGTTACAATTTATATTTTCCATAAGAGGGGCGTTCAAGTCACACGGGGACTTTTGCGTTTTTGGTGTAAATGCCATTGACATTCAGTCACTCATCACTGTATTGTGTTGAAGTCTTCTGTAACTGTCAATTGCTTTAATGCCTTCATTCAAATTGTAATTGTAATAATTGTTATATGTACAGTAATGCTGCAACATTCATCTTTCTATCTAATGTAGTTTTTAAGATATGATTGTGCACAGTCAAGGATTCCGCTTCTTTTTGCTCAGCCTGTATTTTGCACCTTGTCCACAGGTGTGCCTGGTGCTGACGCTGTGTGCAGCATTTTGGGTGAGTCAACCATTTCTTTGTATAAAATGGCTCAAGCTTGAGCTACTCATTTTCATGCACGTATTAAGCTGAGTTTAGGCTGACTGAAGACGGGTTAGTTTGACAGAGATTAGAAGTTTTTGGATGTTTTTCCATCCTTGAATTGTCTCGTTTTTTCCGTAGTGGAAGATTTTCGCACTGACGTTGGTGTTTGTCATTTTGCAAGTCATTGCGTTTACTTGGTAAGTGTGTGAACTCTGGCACTGTTTTATCTCTTGGTTTTTATTACTGCACTATACTGTAATAGGATGAGCTGCTTTACATCAGTCTGTGCATATCTGCTTACAGGTACGGACTCTCGTACATCCCTTTCGCAAGGTGTGTGTTTATATGTATAACTTCACTAAGTTACTGGTTATAATTGAATAATTATTACATTTTATTTAATTTAACTTGCACATTATGTACAATTTAATAGCATAAACCCTGAATTAAGAATCCCAGTACTGCAAACTGATAACTTTTTCCTCTCTCTCTCTCTCTCTCTCTCTCTCTCTCTCTCTCTCTCTCTCTCTCTCTCTTTCTGTCTTTAACAGAGATGCCATCATAAAGTTTTTTACCACAATGTGCAAAATGTGCATAAAATGAGAGCACAATGGATTTTCATTAAGGATTCTTCTTTACGAGTTTGACCCAGGACTTGTGACACATTCTTTAGTCATAGGTTGTCCCTAATATGCTGATAATATGCTCCTGATGTCTGTTGCATCATGTTTTATTTTTGCCTTTTTAAAAGTGAAAAATGGTAAGATAAGAAAAATGTATCTGGAATCATTGTTGTATTCATTGTTGTATATTTATGTTTTGGGTCTGTTTTGACATTTTTTTAATTGTTGTCAGCTTTGTGGGATTTAAAAATATCACCAGTGTTTAACTGATGCAAACAATGTTGGCTAGATAAACTTCTGCTGTTTATAAATTTATATATTATAAATGCATACAAACAAACCAAACTTAAAAAAAAAATCATCTTTATTTTATGTTACACTGGTACCATTTTAGGCTAACAGACTGGGTTTGGCTTAGCTGGGTAACAGTGATAGAAATTTGAATGCATGCTTAGTTTTAATAAAATGTGCATGTGAAATGTATACTAATAGAATATGTAAATAAATGATCTTTTATTTAATATCTTAATTCGTATGCTGTTATTTTTATTTTAATAAAGTACTATATGGCTGGTCCTTGAACAACCCCGGCGTAGTGATTGCTCAGGGTGTGCTGTGATGATGTTCGGTAGAAAGATTCAGGTAATTGTGGAAGTTGCAGAAAACCTTTTGGGATATGCTTGGTGTAAAATGGGAAGACGTAAACAAAGGGTGTCTGGCTTAAGACCTGTGCCAAGTCTCACGTCAGACTCGGGATACAATCGAGTCAAGAGATGACGTGAGACTTGGCACAGTTTTTAAGCCGGACACCCTTCCTGATGCACCCCTCCCATTTTATCTAGTTTGGCACTGTGTATTCAATGACTGGAGTTTGGGGCGTGGGAGGGTATTGCGAATAAAAACCCAGGGCCTTCTGCGTGGCGGGCGAGAAACCTAGCACTTAGCCGTATGGTGTTCGTTCAACAACACTCTAGGTGAAAGTACACTGGGGATGTTACTGAAGGTTAGACTGATGAGCATATACTACTGTCATGCAGAAAATATGTTCAGAAGAATTTGACATTTACAAGAGTTATGAAGTGTAGACGACTTTTTTTTTTTACCTGGAGAGACAGCTTTTTTTTTTTTTATGCGCGGATTGTGATTGAGAATATGACCTCTAGGTGGCAGTAATGCACCATGCTGCGTCCCCAACCACCGTTAAACATGAGCGACGTGAGAGCGAAAGGGACGTGATTGGTCAGTTCCTGTTCGGACACGCCCACACACGGAAGTAAAGCCGTTCATGGCGCGCAATAATAAGAAGTGCAAGCGCTGGGAAAAGTGATGAGAGGAAAATGTCAAGGTTCCTGCGAGCGGTTCAGGATGATCTCCCGAAGAAAGGAAAAGTGGAGCTTTTAGAGCGCGACCTCAAGAAATGTGGACTAACAGGTGTGTGAGAGTTACAGAAACATAGCAATAGTTTGCTCGAGTTGCTTAGCAACAACAATAAGAAGAATAAGAGATTTGTCCGTATTGGAATGAATGTAAAGTTTATTCTTTGGGACAAGCGTATAGGTTGAAGCCCAAACAAGCAATGGACATGTAGAATGCACACTTTGTAGTGCGCTTGGAAGTAAGTGCACTTTAAAAAGAAGTAAGGACTGAGACAGTACGTATTTGTTCTCGAATACATTTAAATGATGAGAAATTGTACTGTAAATAATCTGAGCTGTATATAAAACGCAATAAATCCATGAAAAAAAAAACCCCGTCTTGAAAGTGGACTTCCGGTCCCGAGTGAATGTTGTCATCTGTCAGTCTCTGGAGCACCTGCAGTCACGTGACCTACACTGATCTAGAACAGACACCATGTTAAGTATCAGAGATTGACTTTGTCATTAACAGTGAAAATGGGTACTGCATGTAGCGATAAACTGTTAGCCAAACTTACACATCTGGGCTGCACGTCTCACTCCGTAAAACACAACAGTATGAGTTACATGGTGAGATTCATCAATTCTTAATCAATGTTCCTCCTGTGCTGGTTACAACCACTGGTTCGGTTATGAATCATAATTTGCTTGTGTGGTGATTCATGAATCGCCAAACTGACTCCTTGGAAAAACTTTAAAAACTATTTTTGCGTTTACAATAGAGACGAACCAGTTGATTGGCCAGTGATGAGAATCGTTTAGCTTTCAGTGTGATTGATGAGCCTCTGATATAATCGATTATGTATCAAGCGCAGAAGCTACCAAGCGGCGCAACAGAAACACATTTTTATGGCATTTTTTGAGCGAATTAGTCTCAAACACTCTCATTACACACGCGTACACCAGTCTCTTAAAACTGCGATTAGGTAATTAGGGGAAAATCACATACCTACTTTAGAATCTGCATGTATGTGTGCTCACTTTCAAGTTGAGTTTTGAAACTTTGGAGGCAATTGAGGTCTTTGTTTTAATAATCCTGCAGGTGGCGCTCTCTGAACTATTTACACATTTTCTTTTCTTGTGGTAGGAGTGAATTATTTGGTAGGTTTATGAAGAAGTAATAATTAAGGTGGATGGCAGGTACGTGTTTGTCAGTAACATTGTTAGGTTAGTTTCTATTGTTTAAGTTCTGCGTTTGGTCTTTAAGTGAGAAACCTAATGTTATAAGGAACAGACTACATTTGCTTAATAATTAAACTTACAATCAGGGAAATAGAATCACAATTTGAATCGAATCGGCATTAGGGTATCGTGATACCTATCGGGAGGTGACCGGTGTTCACTGTGAGAAATCTTTATTTGCATGTGACTTTTGAGTCAGACTAATGGAAAAATGAGAGTGTGAAAATGAGTGGAAATTGAGAAACCTATAGTCCCAGTCCATGTAATAAAAAGCTATGCTCGTGTTCGCTATTAAAGCCTAGTGTGATCTGATCTCCTGCAACTGTCATATTCATGGCAGCCATGAAGTGTGACAGATATAATAAAGTTTTTTGCTTATTATATAAGTAAGCGTTCTCTGATCAATTGGCCGATGATCACTTAATTGTTACTGGTCGGTTGTCTCCCAAATGGTCGATCACATAAACCCATACTATTGTGATGATGCAAAATTCACAAGTCAACAGCGACGTCAGTATGTCGTCGCGAGTCTGAGAGTAATACCAAGTCCCTTTAAGAGAAGTCAAATTTGCAATATGCAAAGTTTTTTTTTTTCTAAAGCAAAACCACATGAGGAAATGTGTGCAAAATGCTTTAACACAACACACCTTTTTTTTTGCTGGTTAAGAACAAAGCAATTATCTGAGTATGAAAACATATCCCCAAAGGCAGCAGTTAAATCTTGTTAGTCGACCCAAACTCAGACACATATAGTAGCAGCGCTCACACGACTCGAGCCTTCCTCTGCAGACAGCAAAAAGGCTAAAACCATTATCACAAAAAAATACAGGAATACAGAAACTTTTATATTTATTTATATTTATTATAAAAATGTATATTTATAAAAATGTATACAGTGGAACCTTGAATTACGAGCATAATTTGTTCCAGAAGCGGGCTCGTATTCCAAAACACTCCTTCCCATAAGGAATAATTAAAACTCAAATAATTCGTTCCACAGCCCAAAAAAATTAATACAGAAAAATAATTAATACAGTATATAAAGTAAAAATAAAACTAATTAACCTGCACTTTATCTTTAAAAAAACTTAAATTAAAGTTTTTTTAAAGGTAAAGTGCAGGTTAATTAGTAAGTGTTTCCGTTTGTGCGCGCAGGCACATATGTGTGTATGTGTATGTGTGGAGTTAGCCCCTCCCCTCGCCTCATCTTACTGATGCAGCCTTGTTCTTGCACGTTATAATGAGTGAGTATAGCAGGACAGTCGCATTTTAGATAAGTGTTTCGGCGTGTGTCACTTGATGCTATGCTAAAGTTTGTGCTTGAAAAGTTGTGCTATTTGGTCGAACACTGGCTGTTTTTTGTTTCCAGTTTCTTTATAATCTAGATGAAATAACAAGTGAATGAAATATGCAATATTTGATATCTTTTAATAAATGCATTTTTTCAATTTATGATGCTTTCTCAGATCTTAAATATATTTGTGCACTACTGTTTATAATGGTTATTTTAACAGCTATACATAGTAAATAAATAATACTACAGAATAAATAGAACACTTTTAGAATACACATATTTGACAAAGTGCTGGAAACATTCCTTAGAGATTCTGGTCCATATGAACATTATGGAATCATACAGTTGCTGCAGATCGTCTCAGCTGCACATCCATGATGCGAGTCTCCTGTTCCCCCACATCCCAAAGGTGCTCTACTGGGTTGAGGTCTGGTGACTGTGGAGGTGGTTTGAGTACAATGACATTACTGTCATGTTCAAGAAACCAGTTTGAGATCATTTTAGCTTTGTGACATGTCACGTTATTATGTAGTCATGAAGTGTTAGTCACGGTCAGCAACAGTGCTCAGGTAGGCTGTGGCATTTAAACCGTGCTCGATTGCTACTAAGGGGTTAAAAATGTGGCAAGAAAATAATCTCCACACCACTAGATCCATGCTTGTCTAAACATGCATGTTGTTTAAACCAAATTCAGAAACTACATTCTGAATGTCGCCGCAGAAATCAAGACCCTTCAAACCAGGCAACGTTTTTAGATTTTCTGTTATCCCGTTTTGATGAGCCCATGTGAACTCTAGGCTTAGTTTCCTGTTCTTAGCTGACAGGAGCAGCACTTGGTGTTGTCTTCGGCGTAATTCAGTTGTAACGAGATGTTAGGTGTTACTGTTGCTTTTCTAAAAGCTGGTACCAACATGACCATTCTCCTCTGACCTCTGGCATCAACAAGGCTTTTTTTCGCCCAGAGAACTGCCCTCACTGGATATTTTCTTTTTTCAGACCATTGTCTGTAAATTCCAGTAGTTTCAAAAAGAAATTAAACTAGTCCAACAACCATTCCCTGTTCAGAGTCTCTTAAATCACCTTTCTTCACCGTTCCACTGCTCGGTTTTAGCAGACCGTCTTGACCAATGAGTTGCTCCCATGTGACTGGCTGATTAGATATTTGTGTTAAAGTGCGGTTGAACCAGTGGCTGGTGAGGGGGGTGAGGGGGCTGTGTTGGTCCTTTGCTAGCTGAGACAAGGCAGATTGACTTTTTAAATTATCAGAAAACTATCTATGTTGTCTCTTTTGTATAGGACTTAAAGTGCACATGCAAATGTGCAAACGAGCGACAACACGATAACATTACAGTACTCTGTGGTGATGAGGTAATGCACCTGTGTATAGGTGCTGTGACATAAGTGGGGACAGGAAGTAACATTTGGTGGATATTAAATCCATCACTGTAAATGTATAATGTAAATGGATGAGATGCACAACACTTGTGTAATAAGGTATCTTTTCTTCTTCTCCTCATTGTGTGTATGGTATCGATCAGGAATGAAGCTGAGGTCGTACCAGCTGGACGGCGTGCGGTGGCTCGCTCAGTGTATGAAGACTCTAGACGGCTGCATTCTGGGGGATGAAATGGGTTTGGGTAAAACATGTCAGGTCAGTAATTAGGCTGTTTTTATAGCAGTGACTCCTCAGTAGCAGTGACTCCACAGGCTTGTGTTATTTTCTGTAATTGAAAGCCTGTAGACACTGAGGGCATCAAGGCTCAGACTTGTCTTATGTATTGCAGCATCAAAGACCAGAATAGATGAGAAACCCAGAGATCGGGGTCAGACAGTGCACCTTTTAACTCCATTTCAGCTTCCATTATGCTTGAGCCCAACAAACGTGGTTCTCTGTGACATTGATCTCTGGATGACATTACTCCACTCTTTCCTTTTTTAAACATTAATAACCCTCATTTCTATATTAAAACAGTTATTGGACTAATCATGACCCCAGATTAATTAGCATGTTTGAGCTAACTCGTTCACTAAAGTGAATTCCCTTAAACTAGTGCTAATCTAAATTACCTCAGACTAGCTAGCGCAATCTAGTACAACTTTGGCTACATTAATAATGCTAAACCTATCACAATGATATCAAGCCAGCTATCGGATAAAACTGTTCGTTACATCAGACTAACTAAAAAACGGCAAAGTAATATGTTCCTCTGATTATCTAGCGAAAGATTTACAAATTTACCTCATACTTCTGTACATCTCAAATGCTAACATACTAGCTTGGAAAAGCCAACCTAAATACCATCAGACTAGATTTTAACTGGTAATGAAAAATAATATTGGACAAGATAGTAAATGTTAATGTCAATTTTCTCAGAATGGCTAGTGAATTTAAGTCTACATTACAGACTAGCTTGTAAAAGCTAAGCTACAGTAAATGACCTCAGACAAGCTAGCAAATACGAACCTACTTTACCTCAGATTAGCTTGCCAAAGCTATTTTCTTCAGACCACAAAGCAAATTAATCTGTATTGATCTATATACTGCACCCATGTTAACTTTTACTAGCCACGGTACTGTAAATTACCTCAGGCTGGCTAGGGAAAGCCCAGCTGATGAGGAATGCTAATGTAAACAAACCTGCAAAAATAATGCCTCAGAAAAAGTAGCAAATGCTAGTGTAAATTAACTACAGTACTCACCTCAGTAGTTGCTTCTTGTTTGGAAAATCTCTTTTAAATTACCTCAGACTTGTTAGGGAAAATCTATTTAAATTACCTCAGACTTGTTTGAGAAAGATAATGTAAATTACCTCAGACCGCATAGCAAAAGCTAGCCTAAACCACCTTAGTCTAGACAGGGGATGCTAACGTACATTACTTGAGACTACTGTACATAACCAATCACCCGGTGCATGTCTATAATAAATGTAATAAATAATACAAAAAAATAATAATAATTATGAGGTCAGTATGCAAGTTTATGTCGGGTAACATAAATCGGCAGACAAAAGAATCACAATTCATAACTGAATATTTTTTCTCCCGTGTCTATTAGCTAGGGAAAACTAAAGCAAATAATGAAAAGAAGAACTGGAATGTGAGAGGAAAGGAGGGTAACGGTTACTACTGTACCTCAGTGATGATTATTTTCCGCACATCATGTTTGACTTTTTGAAAAAATATATTTACAAACCGCCCTTTAAAACTAAAGGACACATTCCTGACTGTTCATCCTGCTCAACCGATCTATCAGTCATGTTCTCCTCTTCTCCAGGCTATCAGCTTGATGTTATACGCTCAAGGATGTCTCCGTGTGGAGGGTCCCTTCATGGTGCTCTGTCCTCTGACCGTAATAGACAGCTGGATGCAAGAGCTAAAGAAGTAATTGGTTAATTCCTGCTAGATTCTTGTAGCTGTGGCGTTTCAGATAAAAATCTCCCATATTAATTGTGATTTATCAGATTTTTCTTCTTATTCTCTGTCCCACTTCAGTATCTGTCCCAGACTGAGGGTGATGTGTTACGCGGGTGATAAAAAACAAAGAGCTGAACTGCAGAGGAACATAGAGGACGACCCTCCTGACATCTTCCTGACTCATTACCAGGTCAGGATTCGAACCTGGATGGGTTTTTTTTTTTTATTCCTCGATATAATTGGAATCTCATAGTCTTTATTTTTCTGTATCTTTTTCCCCACTCTCTCGCTAGACATGCCAGAGTGATGCATCAATATTAAAAAGGTTTTTTATTTATTTATTTTTTTTAAGTATATATAAATAAATACATAAATATATATTTTTGTGTAGTTCAGTGATGTTACTTCTTGCAGGTGGAAGTGGAACATGCTGGTTGTGGATGAGGCTCAGCGACTGAAGAACGAAAGTTCTAAGCTTTACCAAGCTCTTACAGAGGTGAGCATGAAACGGCATCAGAAAGTCAGGATTTTATTTTATTTTATTTATTTATTTATTTATTTATTTTTTACTTATTCACCTCTAGTGATGGTTTTGTTCTTTAATGTTTTCTTTAAAATGGTTTCTTATTTGTTGATTATTTTGCGCCCTGCATAGGGTGCAACATAACAGAGCTGTGTACACTATATAGTGCCCTTGTACGTGGTCGAGAAAGGCATTAAATGTCCATACTATTCACACGATTAAAGTATTGGCACCCTTGACAATTAACAGAGTCGGCTTGCATCTTCTAGTTTTTCTTCTATGGAATGTAACTAAATGATGGTACTTGAGATGCTGTGAAGTTTTTTTTTTTTTTTTTATGATACAGACACTGAAACCTTGAGTACTGTATTAGCATTATTAAAAGTTCTTGAAGACATACAGGCTAAAACCACATGACTTGGACAAAACCCTCAGCCTTCACACTTGCACTATAAATAATAAACTTTTATATCGTAGCTAATAAAGTATTATAAAACCTTTCCAGGCAAAACTTTTTTTTTTTTGCATTCTACACAACAGAGGCATTCTGTGTGTGACAAGACTTCAGCCACTTGTTATAAATCCGTGTATACTATTTAATATTGTTCGCTTTTTACCCCCTCTTCTGTCTCAAGTTCTCTCTGGGCTTCAGGCTTTTGCTAACTGGAACTCCCATCCAGAACAATCTTCAGGAGGTCTATTCGCTCCTCAGCTTCATCCAGCCTGACGTTTTCCCACCTGACGCTTCAGCTGAGTTTGTTAAGGCCTACGCAGATGTACAGACTCAAAGCACAACAGGTATTACACCATCATCGAGAAAAAAAAAAACTATTAAAATCCTGATGATTGCATATTACAGATTATATGTTGCATGTATGTTACGAGGGGTGTTGAAGTTAAGTTACAAGAGTAAAAACTCATAATCGGAACTCCTTTAATGGCCTAAACAAGGGAAAATGGCTTGGTCAGGACTGTACAGGGGATGTGGCAACAATAACTCCCAGCCGAGTTCCTGTAATGTGCAGGTGGTGTTGGTGAATGATTGTGTGTACAGTTACCACACACAGATGCGTCTCCTCTGCAAATTGGTGACCCGTTCTTCTGTCAGTATTCGAGGATCAGGCGTTCCACTAGATGAATGTTCAACCGCAGTGGGCTCAGAGCCATCTCACCCGGGATCGTCTTTCACGAATATACGGCCTTCTTTAAAACTTCTTTAAAATGGCTGAGAATCTGTAAATGTCAATCGCTTTTTTTTTTTTTATTCATTCACCAGAAATGTCATCATAAGTCTGTCATTTGTTTAATGCATTTAAAAGTTGTAAATGTTTAGTGTTTCATCAAATCTTTGGTATAAGAAGAATAAAACACTTCAAGCCATGCTTTTATAGGAAAGTAATCAACTTCATTGCACTGATCCGTAAGTGAGAATTTTTTTATTACAGCATTATATTTCTTATTTTGTTGTGTGCGTGCGCAGCTAAGGAGCTCCACCAGGTTCTCCAGCCCTTCTTGCTGCGCAGAGTAAAGGCCGAGGTGGAGACGGAACTGCCTAAGAAGATCGAGTTGGTGGTTTATCACGGAATGTCCACACTTCAGAAGAAGTACTACAAAGCCATCCTGATGAAGGACCGGAGTAAGACACGCCCATATGCACAACAGGCGTAACAAAACAGCGTAGCAGTGAAGCATTTTATTCATGATAACTTTTTCATGTTAAAATATACTTTTTTTTTAATTACTTTAGAAGTAAAGTATTTACAGTTTATCTTCAGTTTTTAAACTCCCAACTTACTCATTAATTCATAACAATAATTCGTATGTAAGAAACACCAGTACACACTAGAAAATGATCGTTTATCACATTCAGCATTTATTGCCCTCATTTGTATAAAAAACACCCGCAAATGACTATATATTAACTATTCTATCTTTATGTAAGTCCAGTAGAAATGCTTGTTGTGGAGAGTGTAAAAGGGAGCGTACTAAGTAGTAGTAACTTGAGCGATAATTAAATAGAGAGAATGTCGCACTTGGAGTAAAATCAAAATAGTTTACTGGGCACTTTGGCAATAGTTTATTTGAAAACTTGTTTATTTAAAAAATGAAATAAGTGATCAGATCAGATTTGTCCATGTTCACGACACATTGTCGACCTGTGTGCATCGGTTACTGTGGTAACGGCGCCCTCGGCATGGGTACACTGTAGCACGGGCGTTGTGGTACATCATATGCTCGTGACAGACAGATGACATGAAGGCAGTTAAGAATGAAGACATTACATCTCACCCTTCAGATCATATCGCTGTCTAGTCGTGGTCCGTTAGTTCCATCTCATTCCTTCCTGCTCGTTTTTTTAACCATGGGTCCAAATCCACACAATGTGATCATGTGGACTTGGAATTTAGCGTCACATTGCCTATGATGTAATGGACAGTTTCACATCTGCAGCATCCAGACTGAGACGCGTTCTTAAGGAATCCTCTGGATGGGATCACTTTTGGATTTCGACTTCCAAAGACTTTGATGTAACATGAAAGCAGGACAGCAATTTAAGGATCTTGTATACAACATCTATTAAAAACAACAAAGACATGAGTTTGAAATCAGTTTTTTTTTTTTTTTAAGTGACTTTCTGATTCTCAGCTGTGTTCGGGAGCAATCAAGGCAATGAGAACCGTCTACTGAACGTTCTGATGCAGCTGAGGAAGTGCGTGGCTCACCCTTACCTGTTCAAGGGTAATGACCAACTTAACTTTATATTGCTGTGTTTTTTTCTTGTCTTTTTTTTGTTATACAGTACTTAAAGCCTGTGATTCATTTTATAGGCGATTTCTATATATATATATATGTATATATAAACTAACAGCTGTGTATAAGTGAAATAAAAGATGTAATGTTTTTCCTGATTTGTAAAGACAAAAAATTAACCGTTTTCTAATGGGGAGACAAACGTTTTGACGCTGCCTGTAAAGGACTTCTGCTAACATTTAAGTGCTGCTTAGCCCCGCCCATTTTTCCTTAAAGGACCGTAGTTTAAATAGAAATAAAGGCTTTCGATTCAATTGATATTCAGCTTCAGGGCACCAGAGGGCACTAACTATCCATTCTTTTAACTGTTTGCTCGTTTAAAATCTAATAATATTTTTCTCTCTTTCTGTGTGTGTATGTGTGTATGTGTGTGTGTGTGTGTGTGTATGTTAGGTGTGGAGCCCGAGCCCTTTGAGATTGGTGAACACTTGGTGGAGGCGAGTGGGAAGCTCACTCTGCTCGACCCTATGCTTGCTCACCTGTTCAAGGAGTAAGCTTTTCTCATTTAATTGTTATTGCGTTTTATAATAACTATGGTACTGAATGGTTCTTTGCAGTTTGCAGTTCTTTTAGTATCACATGTATGGCCATAACTTTTAGGACACCATGAGCTAGATTTGATAATCTGTGGAAAAGCAGGTCTAAAATAATAGTAATAATAATAATAATAATAATAATAATAATAATTGTGTGTATGTTTGACTTCAGGGGTCACAGGGTTCTGCTGTTCTCTCAAATGACGAGTATGTTGGACATTGTGCAGGACTACCTGGAGTACCGAGGTACTGTAACACACACACACACACACACACACACACACCCACAAACACATCCCAAATTCACGTTCACATTCCCGGGTTTCGTTTGAACATCGTCTGGAAAAGTCTGGAGTTTAAATCCTTTTGTAAAAAGTCTTTTGTAAATCACTAAACAGTCTTTATCTGTTTCTTTAGAAGGACGACGGCTCAACGATAGTTGATGTTCATAAAGCAGTATTTTTATGCGGATTAGTAAATGTAGTATTTCTTAAACAAACACTATTCCTTTTTCTTTTTCATTTATTTCCACCAAGACTCGACGTCTGCTAATTAAAGCAGTATTTCAATATTTATAAATATTGAAATAGTAACTTTTTAAATATATATATTTTTCTTTTTTTTTCACTACGACACACCAACTGCTCATCAAGCAGTATTTGAATAGTTTTTAGTAACCCATATTTGTTATATAATTTTTTAATATTATATTTTATATTACGTATAGCCTTTATGTCTTTTTTTTTTTTTTCAGAGATCAAGCCTCTGTTAATTAATATTTATAAAGTGTTACAGTATTTATTAGTAAATATGTGTAATCAAATCTTTTTCACTAAGACACTGATGTTGGACGAGAAGTCTGGCTCACTGTCTCCAACTGTCTCTAATTCATCCCAAAGGTGTGGAAGCTGTTGTATCTGCAAAGGACCAACGTCATATTAAACCCTATGAATTTAGAATCGTATTAAACCCTGTGGATTAAGAATTGGATGTTACTCAAGTTCATATGCATGTGAAGGCAGGGGAGCGAATATTTTTGGACTTTTGGCGATAATATAGTGGACATTGTCCGTCATCAAATGCCTCCTTTCATCACTTAGACCTGTGCGTTGCTTATGAATATTCATAAAGCATTATTTTACTCTTTAATACAGCCATGTGTAAAAGTTAGTGCCCCCTCTTTTAATTCTTTGTTCTTTTGATGTGTTTAAAAACATAATAATAAACATCTGATCCTAACAGTTTTTTTTTTTTTTTTTGCCATTATTTATTCAGCAGAAATGATGCCACGGGGAAGAAAAAACAAAACAAAAAAGGCAATACTAAGTGCCCCCCCATACTCGCTCTAAGATTCAATGGTGTGTACTGTACATTCACTTTTAGCAGCAATAACTAGAAGTCATGGTTTCCTGTATGACTTTATCAGTCTGTCTCTTAATTTTGTCTCATTCTCCTTTACAACATTTTGGGTATTCGCTCACGCACAGCTCTGTTACGTTCCTGCCACTGAATTTCAATTGGGGTCATTTTTGTTTAATAAATAATGGCACGTTGAAGAAGTTGTACGTTGTTGTTGTTCGTCTGGTTGCATTTGCCAAACTACGATCAGATGATTCTAGATCGAGAGACGGAGTACTCCATTAATCCCAAAGGGAAATAGTATAAATATTGTATATTATAAACAAAAACGTTGAATTAAAAGGTGGGGCACTACATTTTACACATCAGTGTAGAAACCTGTGCTTTTAAAGTCAATAATTTAACAGCATTTTGCTCCTTTTTTCTTTTCACTGAGACCTTTCACACACCTCTTTAATATTCATGAGCTTGCTGCTACCTTTCTCTGTAATGTGAGAAGCAGTTAAGAGTTTTTCTCTGCTTTGTAAAAGCCCGAGATAAGGAAGTGTGTGTGTGTGTGTGTGTGTGTGTGTGTGTGTGTGTGTGTGTGTGTGTGTGTGTGTGTTTTTTTTTTTTTTTAAACTGAGATTCTGCGTTGTCGTGTGACGCTGCACACGTTTCCGTCGTGCTCGTGTTGTTATCGAGGTTCAAGTAGCTGTGGTTTAAAATCACATCCTGTGGGTTGTTTTTCCGCTTGTGTGTGCATGAGCGCGCTCTCGACTCCTTTCAGGTTACAGCTACGAGCGTCTGGACGGCTCGGTGCGAGGAGAGGAGCGCTTTGTCGCAGTCAACAACTTCAAAGCCGAGGACGTCTTCATCTTCCTGCTCAGCACTAAAGCTGGTGGGTTTCTAATGACGTGTGTCTAAAAAATTACTCCAATACAGAGAGCCGGAACTCACTGGTCCCATCACCCTGTCTGTGTGTGTGTGTGTGTGTGTGTGTGTGTGTGTGTGTGTGTGTGTGTGTGTGTGTGTAGGCGGGGTTGGTTTGACCCTGACAGCAGCCGACACAGTAATCTTCTTGGACAGCGATTTCAATCCGCAGAACGACGTGCAAGCGGCAGCGAGAGCGCACCGGATCGGACAGAAGAGGTAGAGCGCAGGGAGAATAACAGCAGCGGAAACACTCGTCACCTCTCGCCGTTACGCCGCACTGACACTGGAGACTCCTTCCCTAACCCTCACACACACTTCACCATGTCAACAGTTACAGTTCCCTGTGAACAAGCTTTTATCAGTCTTAGAGAGAGAGAGAGATAAAACCTTTATTCACGCACAATAACCCCTCGTTCACACGAGACCAGTGTTCACGGTACACCACACCCACCATGTCGCACATGACTGGAGTAAAGAGTACAACAGTCACTCTCGCACCGTTCATCACGCAGGGAAAACGCCACCAGGGTCCATTAGAGCAGCGTCGTAGCATCTCTGTCGCTACACACGTTTAGTTTACTGTAACAGCACGGGCTGAAACAAACAAAAACACATCTGTATCAGTAACGCCGTCTGACAAATGATCACGGCACAGACGCTCACAATCCCTGCATCCTTAGTTCAGTTACCATAGCAACGCCGATGTAGTAAACCAGTCCCTGAGTTTGATTTTTTATTTTCTTTATAGATTTCTTCCTTTTTTTTGTCCTTCCCTTTTACTCTTCTGTGTTTTGTCTTCTCTTTCTTTTTTCTTTCTTTCTTTCTAGTTTTCCTACATTGTTTTTTCTTTCTTCCTTTCATCCAGTGTTATCTTTTTTTTTCATTTTATTTTACTATTGAACGTTACCATTTTACTATTTCCTTTTACCATAGTTTTTTTTCTTCTTTCCCTCTTCTACTTTTTGGTCTTGTCTTTTGACTTTTTTCTAAATTCTTCTTACTTTCTTTTTTCATTTGCTGCTTTTCCTTTATTTGACAGTTATTTGTTTTCTTTCTTTCTTTTTTCAATGCTTTTTCATTTTATTTGAACAATTGAACTTTGTCTTCTCTACATTTTCTATTTCTTTCTTCTTTCCACCCTTTCTTTCTTTCTTTCTTTCTTTCTTTCTTTCTTTCTTTCTTTTGCCATTCTATGCCTTTTTTCTTTTCCTTTCACTATTCTAACCATTCAATGTTTTCTTTATTTCTTTTACCTCTTTGTTTCTTTCCTTCTTTCTTTCTCTGTGCTAAATTGTCCTGAAAGGAGAGATTGAGGTTAGAAGTCCCAGTGTATGAAGTGTGTGTGTGTGTGTGATCGTCTGACCCGTTCTGTCCAGGCCTGTGAAAGTCATCCGTCTGCTGGCGAGAGACACGGTGGAGGAGATCATTTACTCCCGCGCCGTCTCCAAACTCAATCTCACCAACACTGTGATCGAGGAGGGAAAGTTCTCTAGGCTGAACAAACGTCAGGCCGCCGCTGCTGATCAGATGCAGGTCTGTGTTTCACCTCCACTTCACTTCACTTCACTCCACCTGTCTGCGTGTCCTGTGTTCTCTCTCATCCATGCAGTCTCATAAATCATCATCTTAGACCTTCAGGGTTCATTTTACACTCCGCTAATGTCACGTCCAGTACTGTAGCATGTCATCATTTAAAGGCAGTACACTCGGTACTCTCAGGGTTGGAAGGTCGTAGTGCACTAACCCTTCGATAACTCCACCTCACATCCAGCAGCGTCTCTCTCTCTCTCTCTCTCTCTCTCTCTCTCTCTCTCTCTCTCTCTCTTTTACACGGCTTCTTCTCATGTCTTCATTCTTGTTTTTATTTCTCACTTTCTTTTACTATTTAAATTTGAATGTGGATTATTTTCCTTCCTTCCCTTCTTTTTCTTTCCTTCTTTCTTTTTATTTCTTTTTGCGTGGCTTCTTCGATTCATCTTATTAATTTAGATTCTTTGTTTTTCTTGCTTGCTTTTATTATTTAGTTTTTAATATGGATTGTTTTACTTCCTTTCTTCCTTGTTTAAATTTCTTCCTTTCTTTCTTTCTCCCTTCTTTTCATATGCCTTTATTATTCCTTTTTTTATAATTTTCTTTCTTTTTCTTTCTTACTTTCTTTGTTTTACTGCTATGATTTTTTATCTTCTTTGTTGTCTTTCTGTCTTTTATTCTTACTTTCTTTAGATTTTTCTTAAATTATTCTACATCTTTCTTTCAGGAAGAGAATGTTCCTTTTCTTCCTTCTCTCCCTTCCTTAACATGTAAAAGGGACATGATGATCAGATCAGACGCCGTTTCAGGTTAAAGAGAATCACTAGAAACTCTCTCTCTCTTCTGTTTATCGTGTCAGGGATCCCAACTCACATTCACTCTCAGCACAAATCAGACTCGTTTGTTCAGTTCAGGTTTGGCTACACAGTCATGTGGCAATATTATTTTGTTTTTATCAGAGCTGTGTGTGTGTGTGTGTGTGTGTGTGTGTGTGTGTGTGTGTGTGTGTGTATATACTCACAGTTGAGTGAGATCCTGAAGTTTGGCGTCCACAAGCTGCTGTCGTCAGATGAGAGCTCGATTCAGCAGGTGGACGTGGCGCAGATCCTGGGAGAGACACGAGACGGCAAGTGGGTGATCGAGGACGAGCGCGTCAGGTCTGCTGAGGAAGAGGAGGATGAAGGTGAGGGAAGACGGGGTGGAGTGCAGCTCGGTAGCTCTCCTGTCTGAACGGATTCATCCAGTCCTCTGACTATTCTTTTGTTTTATCGTCTCGTCCTCCCCAGAGCATCCAGATCACATGTACTACTTCGAGGGGAAGGACTACTCCAAAATCCCCAGCGCGGAGGACGAGGAAAGGTTCGAACTCATGGTGCAGGAGCACTCGGCTCGCGAGGAGGACGCCGGGAAAGCAGGGCGCAGCCTCCGCCACAAAGTCGGAGTGAGTCCGTTCAGCTCTCTCAGAAACATAGTACACTACATAGGGTCCATGTTCTACCCTAAGTAGTGAGCACATGTAGAGAACAGGAGCAGCGTGTAAGTCTGGATCACTGGAAAGTGTTTGTGATGAATTGGATTCAATCATCTACTTTTATCTCTACCTATGACAGTGAACATCAAAATTTTACACACCCCTGTTAAAAATAAAAAAATAAACTTTTTTTTTTTTTTTGTACTGTCGGGAAATGACCTCAAGATTAAAATCGTCACGTCCTTTAACACCTCTTAATGTGATCCAGTGGCCAGTAGAATTCAGGTGAAAAGCAGGTCCTGGTTCTCCTGGTTGCATAAGTATACCGATCTGTCCCGCTGGTGAGGATGAGATGTGTGTACAGTCCTGTTCAGGTCACAGTGTAAGGACAGAGAGTTCAGGGCTGTGACTCTGCGGGTCCACCATGGCGATGATCTTCTCCTGAAGCTGGCGCCGGGTTGTGCTTCGGGTCATTAACATGCTAGAAGGTGGAAACTTCCTTCACAGGCTTGAGGCAGAATAGATGCACAGTATAGATGTATTAGCATGTATTGTGTTATTTCTTTTCTCTTTTTTCTTTTTTTGTTCTTCTATCGTCCTGTCTCATTTTCTTTGAACTTTCTACTTTCATGTTCTTTCATGCACATTTCTTACTTTCATGTCTTCAATCATTTTTTCTTTTCTTTCTTTCGACTTCTACTTTCATGTCTTTTCTTTCTTTTTATCTCTTCTACATCTGTCTTTTTATCCTTTCTTTTTCTTTGTCACCTTCATTTCCTTGCCTTCATTATTACTTATTTCTTTGCATTTGTTTCTTTCTTTTTTTTTCTTACTTTTCTGTTTTATCTTCCTTTAGTCTTTTCTTTTTTTCTTGATTTCATTCTTTTTTCTTTTTTTTTTTATCTGTCACACATCTTATTTTTATGTGTTCATTAAATTTTTTCCCCTTCTTTTCGATTTCTTTCTTACCTTCTACTTTTCAGTTTTTTTCGTCAGTTTTTGGTAACGTCGCTGGAGTTAAATGTAATTGGTTCATTCTGAGCACAGGCAAGTGCCTTGTTATAAAAGGTTTTTTACAAACTCACGCAGCCGGGTTAATCTTTTCCCCTATTTTTTTCCACTTGAAATGGTTAAAAAAAAAAAAAGGTATATAAAACATTTCCATCCAATGTAGTACTTTTATAATAGCTCTGTATTACCCGCGCATGCTCTGATTGGTGTACAGTAACATGGCTGTGATTAACATTTCCCATTTTTAGGAATAGTATAGAAAGTGATTTTTACGGTCTAATAAAAAATAAACCCAGTATTACCTGATTAGTTATCACCCTGTAGGTTTTATTCCCCGTACCTTTACCCTCGCCAATGAGAGCCAAGAGACCTCTGACGGAGTCCGAGCTGGAGGAGCGCCGCCGGAAGAGAGAGGAAGCTGCTGCTAAAAGAGCCAAGCTGCAGGAAGAGAAGAAGAAACAGCGCGAGGAGAAAAAATACAAGAGGAAGTAAGAATCCGGTTAAGGACGTGCTCCGTTAAAACAGTGCAGCAGCTTTCTTTCTCCTCAATCGCTATATAAACACAAACATTCCAGTTTCTACCTCAGTTTTGTTTTATTTTTTTTGATAGATAGATAGATGGATGATTGAACTGGACATAGTTAGGCTCTCCAGTAGAGATTAGGGGCGGCCCGTTTAAATAGAGTAAGCGTGCTCATTAAGCCCACCGAGATCAATTTCACGAATTTTTCATACATATTCATTTGATTTATGAGGAAGTAAAAAATCAAAATTAATCCCTGAAAATGTTTTCATTAGTTTATGTACATTTTAGAATATAAAATATACCATTTAAGCTCATGTTTGTTTTAAATAAGCCCACATCATGACATACTGTAATTTTTTTTTAAAAAGGATCAACATGTTTACTTTATTTGTTTATTTATTTATTTTATTATCTTATTATTGTAATATCAGTCTCAGCCAATCTCTTTATTAGGGAGTTGATTCCATCACAACCTCATTTTGTCATTCTTTAATTTATTCCACTGAACGTAGCCTACATCCAGGTCCATAATTTTTGGAACAAGGAAGAGAAAAGATATCAAGACTTTCAGCTTTAATTCAAGCAGTTTGAGAAAATTGTGGCCTTAAACATTCAGGATTTCCAGCCATTTTTCAGATGGTTTCAGATATCAGAAACAAGGTCCTATTTTAATTTGTAAGAGCCTCCCTGAGAGTGCACGCATACACAAGGGACTAACATATCACTGGCAAATGTGAAAAAAAAGATTTTATTATTATATAATATTTATCTATTTCAAAATATTGTTTAAAATAATACATAGCACAAACTAGTATTTTCTCTTTTTTTAATATTTGACATTAAAGTTGACTTTGAGCATAAACAGAACCTGGGTGTAATGGGTACAGTTACCGTACATGTTGCTATTATTTTATGTGGCGATAGATGAACTATCTATCGCCACACTAACCAAAAAATCTTTTTAAAACAAAATTTTTTTTTATGTTCCTCTATAATCCTACAGGTGGTACGCTCTAAACTGTTCAAACATTACAGCATCCTGTGTGGTAGGAACAAATTACTTGCTAACTTTGTTTAGAATTGTAACAAAATCTGAAGAAAATATAAAATCAGGATATTTATAAAATTGTGATGCTTACCAAATCGCAATCGAAATCGAATCGGCATCTAGGTATCGTGATGATCTCGTCTCGGGAGGTCCCTGGTGATTCCCATCCCTACTGTTCAGGTCAAGACAAGACATCAGTCTCATAAAAGTCTTCAGCGGAAGAAAGTGATTTTCAGGTGAAGGTAAGCAGATGTAGAGCAGAAGGATGGATCAGGCAGTGTGCAAAGGGCAGGAGGAGTCACAGGCATCGCATCAGGCAAGTAGAGGCTGGAGTTAGGTTTATTATGCGGTGTGTTGTTTTAAAACCTTTTTTCTTTAATTTATTATTATTTAAATTAATATTATTCATTCTTCTTAGTAATAATAACTGCTAATAGTTTAAAAAGTCATTTTCACAATGGCTTTTTAAATGCAAACATTATAGTAAGTGATCGGCATGAAATATAAACTTTATGTTCTTTACTTCAAGAAAAAGTGAGATAGAGGATTTTTTTTCTGCAAGAAAATGAGAAAACCAATGAGGTGGCTGAGATAATAAGTAAAAAAAAACATCACGTCCTTTACTTAAGAAAAAAAACATTTTTTGTGGAAAAGGAAAACTTGTATCAGCGTAAGTTAATTTGTTATTTTTACCGTTTTTTTGTTTTTCCTGAAAGAAAATGAGGAGATACTGAATACTGTGTATTAGATAATTACCTAAAAACATGCCTATTGCGTAATGTCTTTTAGATTTAGAAAAAGAAACTAATGAAAATGGATTGAAAAATTCTTCCTTGTGATTATTTGTCACTTTCAGTTCCTCCCTCCCCTGGAAGAAAAATGAGATCGTAAGCGGTGCCCATGAATTTAAATTGCTTTACTTTTAGGAAAATCTCAGTCTTCTGAAAGTGGAAAATATGAAATAATCTAACATGAGATATAAAATCAATATAAAATCTTGTAAAACCATTATTTTCACAGACTTTTTCAGGAAATAAATTTGTTTTAAAAAAGAAAAAAAGGTTGCATGCATGAGAAAATTAAAAGGTTTTTTTCTAATGTAACATGCATGTGAACATTGTTCTTTAAAGGGCAAAAAAAAAGAGTAAGTGATCAGTAATTACCCCATTCCCGGACAATGGTGGCACAGTAGTAAAAGGTTCCAAGTTACTTAGCAGATGGTTCAAGGTTCAAGGGATGACTGTTGGGCCAATTAAATTTGGCCCAGGTCACATGACTGCACTCTGGCCCCAAGGAGTTTTCCTGCATCCTTTGATCAATGTAGGCGTTGCGGATCGTAAGACACTAGCAGTTCACTCAGATACTGTGGCGCGAGACCATTTAATGCTTAATACGTCAAAAGTAGTATTTTAAAATCGATGCGAAATTTCACAGGGAGCCAATGAAGTGAAGATAAGGTGGCGGTAATGTGCTTGTATCTTCTGGTTCTAGTGAGGACTCTCGCTGCTGCATTCTGAACTAACTGAAGCTTATTTATGCACCTCGTTGAACAACCAGACAGTAAGGTGTTACAATAGCCCAACGCTTAGTGAGAATATATTCCTTATCTTGGCAATATTCCTGAGGTGAAAGAATGCTATCCTGGTAATATTATCTACATGAGCTTCAGGTGAAAGACTGAAATCTAGAGTCACACCGAGGTCTTGTACTAAAGGAAGTTAATTAGCATCCAGTCTCTTATATCCTTTATGCATTGCTCAACTTTAGCAAGCTGGTTTCTCTCATCTGGTTTTGCTGAGACGTATAACTGTGTGTCGTTGGCATAACAGTGAAAATAAATATCATGCTTATGGATTATGTTGCCCAAAGGAAGCATGTAAAGGGAAAAAAAGCAGTGGGCCTAAAACCGAACCCTGTGGGACACCAAACTCCACTAGAGAACGGGCAGAATAATCACCATTTAAATCTACATATCGATAACGATCAGTCAAATAGGATCTGAGCCAGGAGAGGGATGTTCCCTTAATTCCTACTATATTTTCTAATCTGTGAAGGAGAATACAATGATCAATGGTGTCAAAAGCTGCACCGAGGTCGAGTAACAAGAATAGTGATGCACCTGTGATCAGAGGCCAATAGGGGTGTTTGTGTTTTGTATAGTATTTAACTACTGCACTGCTATTATTTTTATTTATATATAAATATATATGTACACACACCAGGCAGTATGTCAATAAATGCTAATTTTACACTGTGTGTGTGTGTGTGTGTGTGTGTGTGTGTGTGTGTGTCAGGATGGCCTGGTGGGAATCATCCGGGTATAAATCGCTGTGCCTTCCCTCTGCTGATAGCGAAGGTGAAGATGTGGATGACGAAGATGAAGACATCAGCAGTGTGAACTCTACAGACTCAGATGACGCAGCGATTCATTACGTCCTCGGTGATGTCACACAACCTCAGGCTGACCGCAAAGATGCCATTATTGTACACTGTGTGGGTATGTTAACAATAAACCAAAAAACAACAAAAAATGCTGAAAACAACAATGCATCAGACCATTATGAATCATCAATGGGATTTTTTTTTTTTTTTTTTTTTTTTACAGATGATTCTGGACACTGGGGGAAAGGGGGCTTGTTTACGGCTCTGGAGATCCGAACAGATGAGGCGAAGAAACAGTACGAACTTGCAGGAGACATGGAAGGTGAGTCAAAGTCCAGATCCGTCAGCAGCTGATTGTTAATGTTCTTTTCCGGATTAAAACGACCGTAACCCCGTTTCAGATTTGGAGCTCGGGAACGTGTTGCTGTTTTCCATTGACGACAAACTGACGAGACTGAGCGGAAGAGACTACGTAAGTGCTAATTCTACCGGCTCCTACAGTAATTCTCACCTCCTACTCAATCCTACTGTACTATGTGTAGGATTCAGGAGTTTGTTAGTTGTAGGTTGGTTTCCTTTTCCTTGAGAATAAAAATAAGCCTGCAGTACAGGTGGAAATCACCACAGCTGCTCGGGGTTCAAGAACTGCGTTTCTTTTAAGGAAAGATGCGTATGATGAGCTAATGTTTTCATAAAGAGATAGATAACTTGTTCCTGTAAATTAAACAAATTGTTCCCTTAAGATAAGTAACATTTTCACAAGATAAACAACTCGTTCTTACGAGATAATGTTCTTAAAAGATAAATAACTTGTTCCCAAAAGATACAAAAAAATAACTTGTTCCCAGGAGATGAATGACGTTCTCACAACTTGTCCCCCTGAGATAAACATCTTGTCCCCACAAGATAAATATTGGCTTTACGAGAAAAATAAATCCAATTCAATTTTTTTTTCTAACAATTTTTTTCTTGTTCTAACAAGATAAATATGAATAACTTGGTCTCACAAGATAAAGTTAACCATAACTTTATCTTTAACTTTATCTTTAACTTTATCGCTCTGTCTGAGCAATTTGGTTAAGATTTGGTTACATCACTGTGAGAAAAGAAGTTTTAATCTTTTTCTTCAGAACCACACACACACACACACTCCAGGAGAGGCCAAAGCCTATTTTAAAATTAAGTTTAAACTGTGTGAATAATTAAATACAGACAATGTTTAAATGGACGTGTCAAGGAATGGATGCTGGCGAGGGTACATATGTTACAGTCATGTGACTTTCTTATGATCAGTCGCAACATGCAAGGCCAAGCCCTCTACAGTAAGAGATTATAATAAAGGATGTATAATAGTGCAATTGGAGTACAATGAAATTTTGTGTGCGTGTGTGCGTTATGGACATAAGAACACACCCACCTTTGTTATTTATAGAACCAGACACAGTTACCACAGTTGTCTTTCTTTTTGTCTTTTGTTGTATAAACAGTAAAGTTACTCACCAGTGGACTATCCTTCTGATAAACGGTCGGTTAATCTAGTGGGGGCATTGGTATATATACAGAGTAAACCAAAATAAAAACAGGAAAAGAAAGACTGGTAGAAATATTTTATTATTACATTTATTGTTATGCGTTTTATCTATAATATATATATATAAATAAATGTGTATGTATGTACAACTATACATTATATATAAAATACATACCAATATACATTGTACATTTAGGGAAAAAAAGTATGATGTACATCATACTTTTTTTCTTTTAGCAGTTGTGTGTATATTTAGGGCCCAAACACTATGAGGCGCGCAGGACCCTCTTGTTTTCCTAAGGATTTTTTTTTCCCCACCCTTTTGGACTTTTCGGGGGTCTTAACATGCATGCTTAAGGATGCCTGAGAGTCTCATGGCCCGCGGCCCCCAGGGCCCCCCACAAGAGATTTTGCTGGATAGCTCATACACACTTTCACGTAGGCACACGAAACTCTGTACACATTTAGAGCTCATTGAGCTGAACAACTTTCGCGCTGCATGTCCTGGCCTCAACTCAACAGGAGGCCGGTTATTTTGGGTTGTTCGCATAAACACACCCGATGGATTTTGATATACTCCTCCTAGGGAATTTATACAGTCGCTACCAAAACGGGCCGATGTGATCTAAAGTCATTGAGGACGCAAAATTGCAGAGGGATATTTGATATCTCAAACGGGTCAGCCGTGATAATGTCTTAAACTTACAACAAAAAATGAGTAATAACTTTGTGTGGCATTATATTGAGTAGCATGTTCAGTGACCTCACATTGAATAACATCATAGTGTGATTGTTTTTCTCCAGCATCTGCAGCCTATTGTACACAGATAAACATCACAAGTGTTAACACTCGCATCACACATACACAGATGCACACACAAACACGCTTATATCACACACATCACAAATGTTAACACTCACACATACACACATACACACACACACACACACACATATATGCACGCACAGACCCACACACACGCTGAAACACACATTACAAATGTTAATACTAACACAGACGAACAAACACACTCCTATATCACACACATACACACACATCACAAATACACATCCACATGTCACACACACACACACATGTATACACCCGTCATTGTTGCCTGCAACCATATTTGTTTGTTTGTTTTTTGACTGACTGTGTGTGTGTGTGTGTGTGTGTGTGTGTGTGTGTATATATATATATATATATATATATATATATATATATATATATATATATATTTCACTCACCTAAAGGATTATTAGGAACACCAAACTAATACAGTGTTTGATCCCCTTTCGCCTTCAGAACTGCCTTAATTCTACGTGGCATTGATTCAACAAGGTGCTGAAAGCTTTCTTTGGAAACGTCGGCCCATATTGATAGGAGAGCATCTTGCAGTTGATGGAGATTTGTGGGATGCACATCCAGGGCACGAAGCTCCCGTTCCACCACATCCCAAAGATGCTCTATTGGGTTGAGATCTGGTGACTATGGGGGCCATTTTAATACAGTGAACTCATTGTCATGTTCAAGAAACCAATTTGAAATGATTCGAGCTTTGTGACATGGTGCATTATCCTGCTGGAAGTAGCCATCAGAGGATGGGGACATGGTGGTCATAAAGGGATGGACATGGTCAGAAACAATGCTCAGGTAGGCCGTGGCGTTTAAACGATGCCCAATTGGCACTAAGGGGCCTAAAGTGTGCCAATAAAAAATCCCCCACACCATTACACCACCACCACCAGCCTGCACAGTGGTAACAAGACATGATGGATCCATGTTCTCATTCTGTTTACGCCAAATCCTGACTCTACCATTTGAATTTCTCAACAGAAATCGAGACTCATCAGACCAGGCAACATTTTTCCAGTCTTCAACTGTCCAATTTTGGTGAGCTCGTGCAAATTGTAGCCTCTTTTTCCTATTTGTAGTGGAGATGAGTGGTACCCGGTGGGGTCTTCTGCTGGTGTAGCCCATCCGCCTCAAGGTTGCGCGTGTTGTGGCTTCACAAATGCTTTGCTGCATACCTCGGTTGTAACGAGTGGTTATTTCAGTCAAAGATGCTCTTCTATCAGCTTGAATCAGTCGGCCCATTCTCCTCTGACCTCTAGCATCAACAAGGCATTTTCACCCACAGGACTGTCGCATACTGGATGTTTTTCCCTTTTCACACCATTCTTTGTAAACCCTAGAAATGGTTGTGCGTGAAAATCCCAGTAACTGAGCAGATTGTGAAATACTCAGACCGGCCCGTCTGGCACCAACAACCATGCCACGCTCAAAATTGCTTAAATCACCTTTCTTTCCCATTCTGACATTCAGTTTGGAGTTCAGGAGATTGACTTGACCAGGACCACACCCCTAAATGCATTGAAGCAACTGCCATGTGATTGGTTGATTAGATAATTGCATTAATGAGAAATTGAACAGGTGTTCCTAATAATCCTTTAGGTGAGTGTGTAAACTGTATAAAAATTGTAAAGTGTCTGTACTTCTGAAGGCATTTTCGAAAAAAATTATTTGTGGGGATGTAACATGAGTAATAGAACACATCAAGATTTTTTTTTTTTTTTTGTCTGTCTGTTTGTGCACGCATCACTTAAAAACTACTGACCGAATTTTACGTGATGCATTCAGTATTTTACTGAAACGGTTTTCACAGGTGTATTTTGCTGATCCTGGGGTAACATTCAGGCTTTGTTTCAACGTAATCGGCCCACGGGAAGAGAAGATATGCTACTTTAACATTTTTAATGGAAAACACCCTTATATCATTAAAAAAAAAACGACCTTCAAAAAATCATTAGTTCATCTCAAAATTCAACAGGTGGCGCTGTACTTTTTTTTAAATGAGCGCGTGATTAAATTCCATGCAAATTTTATATACATATAATTTGTTTTGTTGCCGTGAACAGTTTAAAGTATAAGCATCCCTCAAAGACGGAACTTTGACCATGCTTGTTCAGTCCTTCCCTGCACTGTTTGATAATACTGTGGAATATCTTATAGCATCAGTCAGTCCGAACAGATCTGTGCTTTCCCTCATGTCTGTGCAGCTGGCTCTGATAGTCGCCCAGAAACGGGGTAAAGCCAACAAGCTGTCAGGGATTTACCTCACCGCCCTGGACGAGGGGCTCAAGAAGATCTACAGAGCTGCCAAGCAGAAAAAAGGTAAAGATCCGGCTCAAGTTTTTCTTCTTATAACAGACTCTCAGTTGATGTTATATAAAAACAGATATCCATCTAAAGTAAAAAAAAAATAAAATGAAATCCTGGTGCCACAGAGAATGGTGAGGTTTTGCGTTAACAAACTGTCATTATTGACTTAGTGGTTGTTGTTTTTTTTTTTCCGATTACTAGCAAGCGTCCACCTTCCCCGAATCGGCTATGCCACCAAAGGCTTCAACTGGTATGGCACCGAGAGACTGATACGCAAGCACTTAGCCTCCCGAGGAGTTCCCACCTTCATGTATCCCCCCATAAACAGCCATAACATTAAATATGATTTCAGTTCCAGCTTCAATAGCTAGCATAGTCTGTGTAAGTGTCCGACCCTAATCCTAGCTTGTGTCTAGAAAATTGTTCTTTGTACATACCCTTAACTTTAGCATTAGCTACTACTTCAAGCGCCCGACTTCTCACTCCACTCCGGCGATCCCGTCTACCTCAGGCTCAGGGTCCGGTCCCCCAGCACCGGTATCTCCCGGGTCCTCATGTTCTCTCAGTCCTCCCTCGTCTCCAGAAGGTCCAAACACGTCACAACAGGGTGGAGAAGCTTCCGGTTTGGGCGACTTTATGAGAGGAGTCCACGTGTTCTTCTACAACTTAGGAGCAACGGAGAGAAAGAACCTTGCACGATACCTTATTACATATCCTTCAATATCTGAGACTTAAATTTTTTTTTAGTTAAAACAAAATATTGAGTCGTTTTAAAACTTGATTTTTTTTTTTCTTGTTACAAGTTAGTACCCCCCAGCCAATGATTTTTCTCAATGATTTTTCTCTCTCTTGCGCTGCGGAATTGTGGGTAATGGTCTAGTGCTCGTCTCTTACTGGTATAATCAATATCTCCCTCTCTGTTCCAGCGTGTCTCCTATGTGTGTGTGTGCGCCTAATTTGACAGACACGCACTCTCTCGCCTTTACACCCCCCCTCCCTGTCTTCACATACACAGACACTCTCTGCTTTACACAGAAAACTCTGCTCTTTCGCGATTCTCCTCAAAGGTAAAGTGCTGGTTCATTTGTTTGTTTGTTTTTTGTTTTTTTTACTTTACAGCAGTGATTCCGTTAGTATTCGCTCAGGCGAGTGTCATTAGAGAGATTGTTTTTCCCCCATTAAAAGAGTGTTTCTGTTGTGTGTGTGTTTGTTGTGTGAGGTGAGAGAAGGGGCTAATTCCACACACACACACAAATACATACCTTTTTTTAAAGGTAACGTGCAGGTTAATTTGTTTTATTTTTACTTTATATATTGTATTCATTATTTGTATGTATTTATTTTTTTTGCGCTGTGAAATGAATAATTAGATTTTTCAGTATTTCTTATGGGAAAATTCGATTTGGTGTACAAGTGTTTTGGACTATGAGCCCACTTCTGGAATGAATTATGCTCGTAATCCAAGGTTCCACACTGTATTAGGCAAATACAACCTCAGATAAACAAGAACCCTTTTTTTCCACCATGCTGTGATTTAGTTAACAAATATGAAGCCAATAAAAAAAAATGAGGGCAATTAAAAAGTAAAAATTTAATTGTATGTATTGTTGCCACAGGTTGTAGTTTCCTAATATGAAGACTCACTATGATGAGATGATATTTTTATTATGTTTTTACATAACACAACCTAACTTTTGAACATGAATGCATTTGTGGTTTTTGTATAATTTTACATCTAAACTCTCTTCCTTCCTCCTGCTCAGAATTTGTCAATTAGCAGTGTTAGGATCTTTGACTAAACAGTGAATAGGAACTTTACCTCTCATGTCACACCTCTCCTTAACCCCTCTGTACATATGACGGCGATGAAGAGGATCTCATGTGCTCACAGGTCACTCACATCGTGGCCGAGGTGGAAACTCCAGTTCATATTCAGGTTCAAAGCTGTTTAAAACAAATAGGAACACTTCTTGAATTTTAACTTTATTTTTTAACTTTACTCATCATAACACTATTTACAGTTTGAACACAATGGGAAATGGCAACATTTCCATTACTGCCATTGATTAAAGTGCAAGATAACATGAACAAATATTAATACAGCTTTAATAATGGTTATAGACAAGTTATTCATCAATTTTCAAGATTCAAGTATTCCACTCTTTGAATGTTCACAGGAGCGACATAAATTATTGTTATTATTATTATTTTATTTATTTTTTTTGGTTTAATATCTTCTTAAATGTGGCTCAACAGAACATAATATAACAGATTCCAACTGAAATACCAAACTAAAGGGGTGTCAATAAGTATGATACACGTGGGTTTGTTAACAACTTCTTGAAATATGGGATATTTGTATGTTTTTTTTTTTCTTTTATACGCGTTAACAAGGGTGCCATTATTTTCAGCACTGACGGAATATAGTGTCTGACAAATTTATCGTTCTCTCTCTTTTTTTTTTTTTTTTTTTTTCCCTGTAGGAATTGCAGGATCTGTGTCAGCAATATCCCAATGTGGTCCTTGTGAAGACGAACTGGCTCGAGTCTTGCTTCGCCAACCAGAAAAAAGTCGGAGCTTCCAAGTTCATTCATCACTTCAAATAAATGCACAAGTTATTTTAAAGTCTGAAATGTTATTTCCTGTGTGGCGGTGAATCTTGGATTTTAAGAAGAAAATTAAATCAAACATTAATCAGCTTCTCTCTCTTCTGTTTTCTCAACACTTTGCTTAGTTATGTACACTTACTTTCATATTGGATGTTAGAGCTTTGCATTGGTTCCTGGCTTTTCAGACATCATGTATGTGAATTGTGAGGGTGCCAATAGTTTTGACTTGGAAAGCAAGTGCTGGAAAACAAAACGTTAAAATAAAGCTATAAAGAATTCCCAGGTGTATAATTGATCACTTCTGAATTATTTGTGTGCCAATATTTTTGCACAGGACCATGTGTAATGTTACGCTGCGTGGTCGAGTCAATGCCTTGAGCTTGTTGTGTTTCTCACAACAACACAAACTGTGTCTGAACCATGTGCAGTCGTCTAGGCATCCAATCTCGACCCGTGTCAGAGTCACTCAGATACTTATGCCCGCCCATTTTTTCTGCTTCCAACACACCAAATTCGGGGACCGAGTCTGTTCCCTTGCAGCCTAACATATCCCACTCCGTGACAGGTGCCACTGTAACGTGATAATCCGTTTAGTCACTTTAGCTCTCAGTGGTTTTAATGTTAAGACTGATCAGTGTACATCGTGAATAAAAACAAGATATCTCATAAAATCAAAGTTTGGAAAAATGTATATGGTTCTGTAAAAAGCACCATTTGATTATTAAAAATATTTGGAAATGTTTGACACAAGCAACAAATCTGTCAGGGATAGGCCAAGCTTCAGCAGTCAGCAACCAGGTCATGTCGAGATTAGTCAAGAGATTCAACCGTGACCAAGTGTACGTATAATGGTGGAAGATGTTTACAGAGCAAACATGGCCAGGACACGTCACCCAGCTGGGCCCGATGGAAGAGTTGTCATAACAGGACAAAAAAAAAAAAGACACAAAGAACTGCTCAGGAATAAAGCTCAGTCTTAGCAAATACTTGTTGTTCCACACACCTTCCAACAGGATAACGACCTCCCTAAAGCCTTTAAACTCATGACCTGCTTTTGACAGTGTTTGGAAAATTGTCAGAAGCTCAGAAGCGACTCAATCTGACTGAGAATCTGTGGTGACCCGGGAGAACCTGCTGTTCATGAATGTATAATAAATGATCTCGCATCACTTATTATCTCGGAGTGAGAATCTTCTTCTCGTTGGTGTCAGGAAGCTTTTCTTTGACCTTCTTTTCCTTCCTGAGTCTCGCTGCTCAGACCGTTCCAACCTCAGCATCATCAAACCAGCGTCTCTTTATCATTAAAAACCTGCTGCTTCTGCAGTTCTTTGTCCTACTTCTTTTCCTCGCTGTATTTTCCGAAACTGAAGATCTGAGATCTGCTTTACGACTTCACGCTCGGTCGACTACAATGACTTACTCACATGCCTGAAATCTAAGCCTCATGAACCCATCATTGATTTAAACCCATTTATTATTATTATTAAATATCTTATATTTCATTAACATGTCAGCTGAAATAAATGTCAGTAAAGACACAAGGTAGAAGGTGATTAGGTGTTTTTATAATGCCAACACATACCAAAACAAATTAAAAGGCATGTAACCTATAACATTAATAGTATATATAAAAAATGTAAAAAAAATAATAAATAAATAATTTTTTTTTTAACTTTATAAAGATGCTGAAAAGTTTTTTGGAAGATCGTTGTTTAACATTTTTGAAAGGAGTCTCGAGTGTCAAAAGTTTTTTTTCTTGCCACTGCAGGAAATCGGTTACAATGCAAGCTCAGTTTACTCCAAATAATAAGATCTCTTGAAACGCATGCAATGGATTTTGATATACTCCTACAATCGCGACCAAACCTGGCCCATATATGCAAAATTGCAGAGATTTTTCATACCTCAAATGTTTGAGCCATGGTGATTCACTGCTGTTCACACTGCTGACTCAAATCACAATCACATCACATCAAATCACATCATCAAGTTTGCTGATGACACGACCGTGGTGGGTCTCATTAGCAAGAATGACGTGCAGAGGCTAACGGACTGGTGTAAAGACAACAACCTGTCCCTGAATGTCCATAAGACACTGGAGATGGTTGTTGACTTTAAGAGGAGAGCATTAACGGCTCCGCTGTGGAGATCCGAAATGGGCGTCCACCTGGAGGAGAACCTCACCTGGTCCCTCATCACCAGCTCTCTGCACAAGAAAGCTCAACAGCGTCTTTTCCTCCTGAGAAGACCAGGTTCCACCACCACCACCGATCTCGATCACCTTCTATAGAGGGACCGTCGAGAGCATCCCGAACGGGTGCATCACTGTCTGGTTTGGGAATTGTGCCATTTCGGACAGGAGGACCCGACAGCGGATAGTGAAGACAGCAGAGAAGATCATCGGGGTCTCTCTTGAAGACATCTACACTGGCTGATCAGGCACACCCCTCACACACACACTCTTCACACTCCTGCCATCTGGAAAAAAAGATGAGGAAAAAGGACACACTGATCATCAATATCAAACTGTTGCACACACCAACCTGTAAATGCTCTTTTGCGCAATATTCAGTACTTCAAGTAGCAGTATCTTTGCTGTTACTTACAGTACAAGGAGCGTTTACGGTTTCTCCTCCCACTACCTCTTTACCACAAAGTCTGATGTCATACTGTCGCCTTGTCACTTTGCCGGTCTTGTTTGCACATTTGCACGTGCACTTCATGTTGTCTTTTTTGTATAAAAACATAGATAGGTCTCTGTTAACTTAAAATGTCAATCTGTCTTGTCCCAGCTAGCCGGCTAATCAGGTCCCTACAGTAAGTTAGCTAGATTGATGTTGCTAATTTATGTTGTGAAAAATGGCTCATGACTTCTGAGTGACATCCTATTACGTGACATCAGTGTCTGGGGATTTGTAGTGTGAGCAAAAGGCACGCAGGTTGTGCAGTGGCCCTGAGCAGCGATGGCTTTTTGAAGGTCTTAACATGCTCAAAAAGCACACGGGTTGTGTTTGTGCGCCAGGGTGGCGATGGAGCAGGTGCTTGGCCCCACTCGTTGTTGCTTGCAAATATATTTATTAATGTTGTTGTTGTTGTTGTAAATAATACAACTACAACAATGATGTTACTAATATTAACTTGCTGTGCCTGTGACTCGTTCGCATGGAATTCTGGAATTGTGTAGTGTAGTTACTGTATCACAAGTCGACAGACACTTTAACTGACTTACTATATTTTCAATTATTAATTGCACATTCATAAGAGTGTATTAAAAAATGTACAGCGCCTTCTGTTGAATTTAAAGATGGATTAATGATTTTTTCAAGGTTGCAGTTATTAGCAAGTTTAGAATACGCCATCTGTGGTAATGAATGCACATTATACAGTATATATTTCTCATTTAATGTAAAGTATATATACTTTTTCCCATTGACCGATTGTGATGTAACAGAGCCTGTAAGTTAGATATATATATATATATATATATATATATATATATATATATATATATATATATATATATATCGCAAATATCTTCAACATATTTTACATTATTTTATTTTGTACATACTCATTCTTTTTCCCATTTTTTTATTTATTTTTTTTAATCTGCACAGTCTGTCACAGAGTTTGCTGCAATTGCATTTCGCTTCTGTTGAAACCAACACTGGTTGGCACAACACTGCAACCATGTATGTGCCAAATAAAATTCTTGAATATTGAATCAGACATGCCAACTTTACAGTTTTAATATATATGTATAGATAACAACAACAACAACAACAACAACAACAATAAAAATGATATTGTTGTTGTTTTTCAACAATCATTTAATTATTATTATTATTATTATTATTATTATTATTATTATTGCTGTTTTTATTCATTTTATTATTATTGTTGTTGATGTTGTAATTGTCGTTTTTATTATTGTTGTTGTTATTATTAATATTATTATTATTGTTGTTGTTTTGTTAATTCCATTATTATTAGTAGTAGTAATAGTCGTATTAACCAGAATAGAATTATTCCTATGAACTGAATTGTTTTTTGTTTTTTTTAAGTCTGGTGTTACAACAAACACGCCTCTGATTGGACAGTGGGCCTGCCAATCGTGACTCAGGGGGCGGGACCTATCGGAATGCAGGTGGTGCGTAATCAGAGCACGCGCATGACAGACAGAGAGAGAGAGAGAGAGAGAGAGAGAGAAAGAAAAAGAAAGAAACAAACTGTGCGAGAGTGTGTGTGTATATGAGTGTGTGTGAGTGTGTGTGAGTTCCCCGGTCGGACCTGTAGCTTTGACTCCGGATTTCGGCTTTGATCTGCTTTGATCTGCTTTGATCTCACTCCGGAGCCCGGACTTTGCGCGCGCTGCTGTTCCGAGCAGTGTGTGTGGATGAGCTCAGCGGTAAGAGTGTCACACACACACACACACAGTTTAACTCGTGTTTATATACGTGTTCGTGCGTGAGTATCATTCCGGAATAGAATTAATTACAGTAATTAATGAGTTTTGGCAAAAATGAGTAAAAATGCAGCGGGAGCAGGTGTGTGTGTGTGTGTGTGTGTGTGTGAGACCGGAGAGGAAGGCTCGTGCGGGCGGAAGCAGGTGTCTGTGTAGTGTCACTGATCATAAGACCGTGTGGTGATGATGATGATGATGATGATGATGATGTTGAAACACCAGTCCGTCCTGCTTCAGTCTTCAGGTCCAAACACATTCTTCACTCTTCTCAGATCATCACCGGGTGTCGGAGCACACACACACACACACACACACTCTCTCTCACTCACACACACACTCTGTAATCATTTACTCACTAACAACAGAGAAACAAACAGAGAAACAACTCGTTACATTGTTGCCACTTTGGGAGTCACTCTGTCACTTGGTCTGGTTACACACACACACACACACACAGACACTCTCTCTCACTCACACACACACTCTGTAATCATTTACTCACTAACAACAGAGAAACAAACAGAGAAACAACTCGTTACATTGTTGCCACTTTGGGAGTCACTCTGTCACTTGGTCTGGTTACACACACACACACACACACACACACACACACACACACAGATTCCTGTTAAAGCTATTAAGGAGGTAAAAAGTTACTTTTCCTTGGATACATGTTGTGTGTGTTGTGTGTGTGTGTGTGTTGTACTTTTACTCTCTTTTACTGTACACACACACACACACACACACACATCTCCAGGTGCAAAATACAACTTAAAGAACGAGCGAAAGTAACATTTAGTATTGATATACGACACGTTCTCGCAGAATTAAACCTTTTGCTAAAGATTCTCTGAATGACCTTTTAACATGTGTTTACAGTTTCTAGATATTTGTTAATGATGATAATAATAATAATAATAGTTTCTTTTTATGTCAAGTAAATATATATTTATTTAAGATTGATCAGAGGCTGATTTTGCAAGATAATTCGATGGCATCTCGAGGACTAAAAGATCATCTTAATAACACACTATAATCAGCGTTTCCAGGTCAAAGTTGCACATTTAATATAGTATTTATCACTTGCTTTACTATTGGTGGTACAGTGTTATAATAATATAAAAAAAAAAGAAGAACCTTTGAAGTCAAACTGGAGCTTTTAACTGAGGTTCGGGTCCGTACGGGGGACGTGACGATATCTCTCAGCCGAGTTCCTGTAATGTTCCTGCTGTTGGTGAATGATTGTGACCCTGCCGTGTCCCAGTTTGACTCGAACGCTTGCGCGTTTTTAAAAAGTCAAACTGGGAATCAGAGCAAAGATAAAGATACAGGGTTAACGATAGTAATAATTAAAATATAATGATTAAAAATTAAAAAAAAAAAACCTTTCATTTCAGGACAACCAAATCACAGAGAACATGTTTAATACCTGGACTTATGACTGAGCTCGAGAGGGGTTTTACTGCGTTAGTAAGATAAATCACATCCGAACTATTCAGGGCTTTATGCATCATTAGCAAAACACGGTTTTTGGATCAAGCTATGACATCAGTGTTTAATCATAGAGCTGAAATTACAATACACTATTATGCAAGTAGCTTTGAGGGATTTAAGCTCCGCCCACTTCACGGCGACTTTCTGACATATATTTCTGGAAATTTCGTTTCCAGACATGACCGCGTCATCGCGATATCATGACGAGTTCCTTTGTAAACCTGATCTGTACGTATAATTCATGCTAACACGAACGGAAAGACTTTGAACCTTCGTGAATATGAACGTCATAGTTTATTTGTAATTTTAGACGCAGAATTGAAAACTTTTTATTAATTTTTTTATTTTTAATCTAAGACATCAAACTTAGGATTGTGGAAATGGATTTGTGGAATGTAAACCAGCCGTATCAGATTCCTTTATTTCACTAAAACAACAAAGAAAGGATTTTCTTTGCAAAAGTATGCAAATTTCATTTGACTCCGCCCCCATATATATATTCTTCAATTATGCACCGATTAATCCGCCGTACTTCAGTATCGGCAGATATAGCGTAAAAAACTGTTAATCGGTTGCATTCGCGTCTCTTTGTTTCTGGTTAAACGTCGTGTTGGTTGTTTGTAGCCGAGGTGTACATCTGGGCGGGGAAAAAAAATGCAATACTGTATGTGTGCACACATAGGGTTTGTTTATAAATAAAAGTGAAAGACATGTTGGTTGTGTAGGAGTGCGGCAGTCTCACAGGAACAGATCCTTATCTTTGTAAAGAAAAACATGCAGCGTACTAAGAAGTAAGCAATCCGCTGATTTTATCAGAGACGGACGACGGCGTGGGAAACGGGCGAAGCTCTCGTGTTTCGTGAAGTGACCCATTTTCCGTCCTAGTGTAAGTCTGTGCTTAAAGCAAACATCAAAACGCATCCTGCATGCAAAAAAATATAAAAGGTCAAAGACGGCCTTATTTATGTCATCAGCTGTTGACCAAGTTATTATTTTACCCTTAAAACAGTTGAAGTAGAGTGAGGGTGTGCAAACTTTCGCACTACTGTGTGCACACAATATCGCGGAGCATAAGTGTGACACTTCTTTCTAAATATATTTTTCTTGCTTTGACACGGACATACTGGAGATGGAAGAACGGGTTTTTCGTTTTTATTCCTTATCATCTGCACAGTGTGCGTACAAAAAAAAAAAAAAAAAGTAGTAGTAGTCACATGCTAATATCTCATTTGATGGTCCTTGGCTTTGATTACAGTACACACACACACACACACACACACTTTGGTGTCGAGTTCATGTGTGAAAATGATTCCTCATGCTCCCAGTGCAGGAATACGGCTGAAAAAGAGCTCCATGTGCTGGTGATTCAGTACATTCAGGTGGTCATGTGACTTCATTTTATTGCCCCATAACGTTGCTGAGTCTCGACCTGAGCGACCGAAGCGACCCCGGATCATAACACCGTCTCCGCTATGTGTCCAGTGATCGGTAACCGGTTACTAGGAGGTTTCACTTTACCGATGCAGGCTTCAGGTTCTCATGGGCCCCCATGACCCTGTTTACAGTGTTCACGCTCTGCTAGTCTTCCTGAAACACGCTGTTATGTCGCTTTACTGTCACCTTTGAGTTTCCACTCAACCCGAGGTGCTTTCCAGCGGCGGCGTGAGCTGTTCTGATATCGCGCGCTAAGAACAGAACAGAACAGAGAGAGAGAGAGAGAGAGAGAAATCCCCTCAGCACTGCTCACTCATCGGTTTCACTCACATCACTTTCACTGCTTTCCTGTCTGTAAGAGAGAAAGGTCAAGTGAAGCTGCTCGCATGCCTGAAGGTTATCGACTGATGATTATACACACACACACACACACACACACACACACACACACACATATATATATATATATATATATATATATATATATATATATATATATATATATATATATACACACATACACACTTGAGGAAAAGAAAAATGAGGTATATTATATTATATAATATTAACAATATTATTATATTTTTATTATTACCATACATGTACATATCAATAGATATCCAATTAATGTACAGCAATTAATTTAGTATTAAAGTATTTATTTACATTTTTTTCTTTTACTGAAGTGTGTATAAATTTTCTTTTGTCTGACTCTGTATATATTTTAGTAATGTATTACATATGTATACACACATATATAATATACGTGTGTGTGTGTGTGTGTGTGTGTGTATACTCCTAAAATTCTGTTTATTATATTTGACTACATTTTAAAGCACATCATTCTGATGTAATGTACATGGACTTTATCCTGCTGTATTTTATTTAAAATATTTCCATATTTCCATGATTTCACGTTCCACAAAGTAAGCATAACATTTATAGGTTGACATTATTTTAATCTATTTAAACTTTTATACATTTTCTTTCTTCCATTGGAATTTTTTTTTATACACGTTTTTTTTTGTGCATGTGCTCAGTTATATAATTTCGATTCTTAGGGAAACTATTGGACATTTGTTGAAACCACCGAATCTGCCGTGACACGTTTTGAGACGAATCACACTCAAAGCGACAATACTGATATTTCACGGCTCCAGAAACTCGTATCATATTATACAAATTTTGACTCTCTGTAAGACGCGACATCATCACTGTGTTTGCTTTGATGCTGTACAGTTCTGCTCGGTATCTCCCGACTGTTAGGTGACCTGCTTTGTTGAGAATCTAGGTTAGGCCTGTTGTTAGTGTGTGTGTGTGTGTGTGTGTGTGTGTGTGTGTGTGTGTGTGTGTGTGTGTGTGTGTGTGTGTGTGTGTGTGTGTGTGTGTGTGTGTGTGTGTGTGTGTGTGTGTGTGTGTGTGTGTGTGTGTGTGTGTGTGTGTGTGTGTGTGTGTGTGTGTGTGTGTGTGTGTGTGTGTGTGTAAAG